>LPNX010498132.1:187287-222814 GCA_001517045.1 Pseudotsuga menziesii
TTCTTGCATTCAAATATCTCATGTAATTATTTATTTTGGTAGCCTATGACTTCACAGAGTTGGCTATTGTACACTTATTCAATACATATTAGTGTTCAGCTCCATATTCAATCTCTTTTGTGAGTAATTTGCATGTGTAATTGGCAATTGTTGTGAGCGTAATTGTTCTCACACCTGGGTTCAATTTCCACAAGTAATACCATGGTTAAGAAGAAGTTTAAGAATAAAAAGAACTTCTATTCCAAAGAAGATAGTGACAATGAAAGTGAAGATGCAGAAATCTTATTTATAGGGACAACAAATTCAGATGATGAATCAGAAGTGGATATAGAAGCTCAATACATGGTTGTTGTTGATGAAATTGAAAAATGTAGGAAAAGAAACAAAGTTTGGGAGGAAAAATTTTCAAAGTACCAAGAAGAAACAAATAAAATTATTATTGACTTGAAGAACCAACTTCAAGAGGCCAAGAAGACTGAAGAGGATCTAGTAGTTCTGCTCAAGGAGAGAATCCAAGATTCAGAAAAACTTGAAAAAGAGATTATTAAACTTAGGAAAGGGGTTGATGAAAAACATATCAAATCAAAGTTTGAGAACGACTCAAGGATGTTAGATGATATCTTAAGTAGACAAAGACCATTAAATGATAAAACTGGTCTAGGATATGACAAAGAAAAGAAGCCATAATATTCCTCTGTCACAAACCCAAGTGGAAATGAAAGAAGCTATAATGCACTAAAGATTCATGTTAAAAGGGAAGACGGCAAGAAATATGTTTCATCCTTTAATGATAAAGACATAACTATTGAGGTGTCTAAGATACCAATGACAAATAGATATCAACGGATCTTTTTGGGTCGTTGTTACTCTTGTAATAATTTTGGTCATAAAGCCCTGAAATTCAGAGCTTATGGAAAGGTTTATGAATATAAGAAGGATATGTCTAGTAAACCAAAAGGAATAAATCATAACTGGTTTGGGCCTCTTCAAATATATGACATTGAGTGTTACAAATGTAATAACTCTGGAAATATGGCTAGAGAATATAAACTAAGGAAGAGTGTTTCAATAGAAGCTCAGAAACAGTGGACAAAGATGGAATTTGTGAAGAAAGAGGACCAAAGACTCCTCAAACATAAAGGGAAATTCTATGGATACTGTCATTGTTGTCATAAGTTTGGTTGCAAGGATGTTGACTGTAGAACTAAGGGAAAATATCAAAGTTTGAGAAGGAAACACGGTACAAACACAAATGATGATAAAGGACAAGTAAGCATGATACCTCATGGGAAGATATGGAGGAAAAATTCATATTATGATAACTCAAAAGAAACATAAATTTTAAACATCAGCGAGTTCTCCAAAGATGCTGATGAACATAATAGTGCCATAGATAAAAATGATATCCATTACGAGGAAAAGAAATATGGAGATGTAAAAGAATACAGTAATGAAGCTGAAGTTGAAGGTGATGAAGAAGGATACAGTGATGATTGTGGGATTATTTTATAAAGATCTCTCATGATTTAAAGAGAACCCTGAAAATAACATTAGAAGGGATCATATACCTAGGGGGGGTTAAATTCAGAAAATTCTAATTGGTATCTAAGAAAAAAATTCAATTGGTATCTAATGATGAAGTATACTGAAATCTATCTCCCTCAAAGACAATAGATTATCAAGGTTAAATTATAATATTGGTGTATGGTTAACATAGAGTAAGTGTAAGACCTATGAAGTAACATGAGAACAACAAAATGTGTGATTCATGAAGACCATGAAGTATACAATCCAATAGAAGATAAATATTTTATGTTTACATAGAATTTGAAGTCATGACACATAAAAATTGTTGACAGTAGAAGAAAACTCAAGTTTGATCTGAAAGATTAAAAAAAAATTCAGTCTATTGAAAAGTGTCAGGATGAGTAAAAATAACAGTGAATATTGTGAAGGAACAATGGGTATATATATATATATATATATATATATATATAAGCTTAAGGAATTTCTTTCTAAATTAGTCTCTCAAACTTGTACCAAATCCTGTTGTTATCTTAGACCAAGGATTATGTGAAGGCTTCTTAAGAAGAGCAAGTTGTATAATACGGTTTCTTTTAAAGAACAATGTGTGGAAGAAAAAATAATGCTGGGTGTAAACTATGTCACAAAAATGTTGGCAAAGGAGAGGAAGTATAGTGATGGGGGGAGTCTATGGATCTATCATTTGAGTTATCATTCAAGAACCTGCTGCAAGAAAGGAATTGTTAAAATAAATGATAATACAATGGTTAGTACAAGTCTAGTTAATAAAGGGAAGAGATATGTTGGCAAGATTAGTTGTTAGAAAGAAGAAAGACAAGAAATCCTATATCAAAATGGGCACAACAAAGGCATAATAGGTTATCCTTTGTTATTGTTGTCAAAGGGGGAGAATGTTTAGATGTTGCCATCAATGCCAAAGGGGGAGATTGTTGAGAATATAGTTGTCATTGATGTCAAAGGAGTTCAAAGGAGTTCATGAATGAAAAAGGAATAACCAATAGACATGTATCAGGATGAAATTAGTAAAAGACAAAGGATACATTACATGGATTATCATTGATGTCAAAGGAATTCAACAATGACAAAGGAAAATCAGTAACATGGTTGATGACAAGGGAAAATTAGTAACAAGGTTGATGACATGAGAAAGATCTGCAAAGCAAGCAGTGGAAGATAACATTCAAAATTGAAGATCCATATATCAGAATCGAAGATCCATAGATCAGGTAGATCTACAACTAGAACTTAATTTAGAAAAGTGGAGTTGCAAATGAGATAAACAGATAGACCTCGTCCATGTGCGTTAATATCTTGTGGTGGAGATCGAAGGTGGTTGAAGATCAACAAACAAGGTAAATTTCTTTTATTTAATAGTGTGTTAGATAAAAAGGATGATGAGTTATGAAATCCAAAACCAATCTCCAGGAATACGATCGAGATCAATGAATTAGGTTGATCATTGAAATACATCAACGGTCATCAACGATTTTGATTTATATAGAAGAATTGGGTTACAGACTGAGATGTAATAAAGAAGAAGGGATTTTATTTGAGCACTGAGATACATTTATTCAGGTTGTTCTTTATGAAAACAAAATATTTGTAGATATTAGTTACCTTCGTTAGGTTGCTAGTGAATTCTCACTATGCATAACTTGAAAGTTCAGAAGTAGGTTATGGTTCAGGTTCTACAAGTATTTGACCACTGGGATTGTAATTATTTAGGTTGTTTTCTATGAAAACAAAATATCTCTAGTGACTTGTCACTATGCATAAGTTGAGAGTTCAGGTGTTGTGAAGATGATTAAAACACATTACAAAATTCATGAGAAGGAAATGTTAGTATGTTCTCTTGTTAGGAGGAGGTTGGCAGGCTTGTTGCCGAAATGTTTTTCAATTGAAATAGTATTTTTTAGGATTAATGGTAGATTAATAGGTTTTTTCTCATTTAAGTTATTTGTATAGCTCAAATTATTACTATGAAGCATTTTATTTTTAGTAACTTTTAATTATTGTCTGTAGATTTTGTTTTTTAAGCAATGTATCTCCTTTGAAAACCAATAATCCATGAAGTCTTTTTATACTGCTCTAACACTATAGTTCCATGCAGTCTTTTGAAAAGCTCAAAATCCATAGAGTTTTGCTAGATATTTATCTATATTAAAACTTCTTTAACATTGCAGTATTTTTATCTATATTAAACAAAGTAATGACGAACATCTTTCATTCCCTTTTTTAACCAGAGATAATCAACATTCTTAAATTACTCCACAACCTTTTCCTCTCTAGAGGAATAAACAAGGTAGCTTTACCACTAATTCTAATAAAGTTTTTTCCTACATACCCAATTTTTTCACAAGTGAAAATACAGACTTAGTATTAACTTCATTGATATTAAAAATGCTTGCATGGGTATAAATGAGTATGAACTTTGAATGTATATTGGTATAAATGATTATTATTGGTATCATGTTTACTAGGTAAGCTTTTGGATCTGCTAATATTGCTTTACATTAAGATAAATTATAAATCTTATTTATATTATTTAAAATATTATTTTTCTCTTTGTTAAAATTGATTTTTTAATATATCTTTGCATACCCTTATAAATTGGTTAATAGTTAGTTTTTTCTTTTTATCCCTCTGCACTGCATTCAAAGGAGATAAAATTTTCCATAGTTGACTATATGTTCAACATTAAAGGATTGGTTATGATCATTTGAATTACCGGGGTTGCTTGTGTGACTGTATGCAAAATTGATAGTTGCTTCCATGACAACAATTAGTTTGGATCTACTAGAAAATTAGTGGACAAGATTGTCTAACATCGTTCACTATTTCAACAAAATGAATTATAAAATTAAGAAGAAATACAAAAACATCATTAACTAAATGAAAAGAAATTTATTCAAAAGGTAATATCACCAATTCACAATTTGTTTTTACCTACAATCCAGGTTCTCCATCCAAAATTATTCCACAAAGTATTCTTACCTAATTAAACCTACAAAAAACCTTAAATACGTGTTAAATTTTTCCAAATTGAACTATAAAATACCTCCCATAAATCCTAGATATGTGTTAAATTTTGTCAAGTTGAATAACAAAAAATAAATAGATGTTGTGTCCAAATATGTTTTAAAACTTACTGACTTTAATTGAAAAAGAGGAAAATACCTTCGTCTTTTACTCGTCTCTTAAGTGATGTTAAGAAATTGTAGTTCTTTGGGTCGATGTTCACACATGCATGATGTCGCTTAAGCGACCCAATATACCATTGTTTAAGCGATGTCTTTTCTAGCATCTCTTAAGCGACATTAGGAAGATATTTTGAAGCACTTTTTAAAAACTGAATAAATTGACGTTTTTTTGACATGTAGGGATTTTCCTTTTGTACTTAACCATGGTTGCGGGTAGAAAACTCAAGCCTTAGGAACTAATTAAATCTTCTAGATTTTCAAGATCATGAATGAGGACTTTTAAATGTTTAGAAATTACCTCTCTAGGATTTTTTCCTTGGAGTGGTGATATCAACAACATAAAGATGCATTGATCATCAAGGGTGGGTCAAACATAGAAAATTTTAAGGATCCATAATTTTTTGAAAGTGTAGAAACCTACACGAATCTTACTAACTATCAAATTTGCAACCATAAAATTTTTGGTTATATATTTTTTTAAATTATTTAAAATTATAAGGGTTTTATATCATTTTTGGATAGTTTTGGTGATTTTTAAAGTACAAATTTTTAATCTTAAGGAACATGGAAAATCTTATTGGAAGAAAATGGAAAATGGTGAATATTTTTAATTGAGAATATTTAACTGAGAGAATAACATGCACAGCAATAAACACAAGAGACAAGAGACACAAAGATTTTTCCTCAGGGAAACCATAAAGGAGAAAACCCCGAAACTTCCTCAGAGATAGAATGAGCACCAATTGCAACAGTAAAACCCAAAAATAGAAAAGATGATCTCCACAGCTTGTTCTCTCTCTCACACTGGAGAGATCTTCTCCTCTCTCACTCATGGGCCCCAATGAGTGTGTGTGTGTGTGATAAATAGAGAGGCTCACTCTCTATTTATATTCTTTCATTCACTTGAATCCCACTCCAACATGTTGTCCTCACTTAATAATTAATTACTAGAGCCGACATCTCTAGGAGTGTTTAATAACCCTAGTGCCCTACAACTTGTGGGGAATTTTCCTCCTTCGACCAACAAGGAGGGTTATCCTTAACACAATGGTGGGGACTATTGCCCTGAATTACAATGACTCACCTAGGGTTGACTTCTCAAGGATAGTCTAATAACCCTAGGGCCCCACAACTGTGGGGACTTTAACCCTTGACCAATAGGAGGGTTACCCATAATGACTTTACATGACTTGTTACATTATTGAATCTCTTGATTGGAACATTGAGGCATGACATGACTCAATTACATTATAGATACTTCCCACAATAAACATCGGGGTACAATACATAATATATACAAGTGAATGTATTCTGAAGTTACAAATACATCAACACTCCCTCTTAACTAGGAGGGTATTGTCTCGACGCAATTTATCAGCACAAGTCATCTTCTCTATATCATCTAAATCATCATCAAGTTCTTGTCATCTTCAAGTTATATTCATCTTCAGGTCATCTTCATCTTCAAGTCATCTTCATCTAGATCTAGGTCATCACTCGACCTAGATCATCATCACTGGATCTAGATCATCACTCGATCTGGATCATCACTACTGGATCATCATCAAGTCTAGATCATCACTTGATTTGGATCATCACTACTGGATCATCATCAATTCTAGATCATCACTTGATCTAGATCGTCATTGCTAGATCATCATCAAGTCTAGATCATCACTACTAGATCATCATCAAGTATGGATCATCACTTGATTTGGATCGTCACTGCTAGATCATCATCAATTCTAGAGCATCACTTGATCTAGATTGTCACTGCTGGATCATTATCAAGTCTAGATCATCACTTGATCTATATCATCATCAAAGCTGGATCATCACTGAATCATCATTATCATTACTGCTTCTTCTATCTCAATCAAATGGTGCTATCTCTTCATTCTTTTCATCACAAGAAGTTCTACAGAGCCAACCCTTTTTCATGCTTGTTGTAGGCCTACCCTTCATGTAGGTCTTCAGCACTTATATATGACCCGAAGTCAGAATGGAATACCCAGATCTTACATTTGACCTCATCTTGTCAGAAAGGCACACCCAACACTCACATCTGACCTCATCTTGTCAAAAAGGCCCAACACTCACATCTAACCATGTGTAAACACATTACGCCAGAATGGCTTAGCACTTATATCCGACCATGTGCGAACACACCACATCGGAAGGGCTCTGCACTTACATTCGACCATGTTTGAAAACACCACATCGGAAGGGCTCAACACTTATAGTCGACCATGTTCGAAAACATGACATCAAAAGGGCTCTACACTTACATTCGACCATGTTTGAAAACACCACATCGAAAGGGCTCTTAGTCCTAGACTGAGAATTCCTGGTAACTGAACAGGTGCCTCCATTCTCCTAGAGAATGGAATAAGCCCTTATATCTTATCAAGTGGGAACACATCCCTCAATCACATCATAATTTCCATGCACTCACATCTGATCATGTAAGACTACATCCCATAGTCATATCAGAATGGCCCTCAGTCCCAAACTGAGTATTCCTAGTAACTGACTAGGTTCCTCCATTCTCCTAGAGAACAGTAACTCAACACCAAGCTGAATATTCCTGGTAACTGGCCAGGTGCCTCCATTCAAATAATGGCATTCAGCCCTTACATCTGATCATGTCGGAACCAATCCTATAGTCACATCAGATTGGCTCAGCACTCACATTTGACATGGAAGGAACCAAATCCTCTCACCGTGACAGAATGGATCATCCCTTACATATGACCATGGAAGGAACCTAATCCTCTCACCATGTCAGAATGGCTCTAGGTCTCATCATTTCCCCTTGGAGGGAACCTTGATCCGGAGAAAACCAAGCTTCTCCCTGAAGTACTCAAACTTCACTTTGGCCATTTCTAGCATAGAATCACATCAGGGATGATTACGTCCAAGGATGACCTGCAAGCTTCGCCAGGACCGATTACATCCGAGGACAACCTATAGGACTGTTTATGTCTAAGAAATCTACGAGCTTCACCAGGATTTATGCTCAGACAACTTGTCTCATTAGCTATGCTAGAAATCCCTCTTTCGAGAGATCTTAATCTGGATCACTGCTCCTCTCTACATCATACAAAAAAATACAATTCAGATCAACGAAATCAAATAGTAGTTTTCAAAAGAAATATACTACCTCCCAAATAGCAAGTGGCAACATCTTTTGCCTCAGTTGTACTTAGCACCATGCAGGACTCCATCCTGCCAAACCAAGAGATCACACTTGATCCCATACTAAAGTAGCACCTCAAAGTGCTCTTCCTATCAATGGCACTGCCTTCCCAATACGAATCGTCATAACCCTTCAAGTTAATCTTCTGATTCACCTCAAACTTGAGCCCATAATCGACTGTACCCTTTAGTTATCTCACTGCATGCTTTACAACCATCAGGTGAACATGTCTCAATGTGTTCATAGAAAAGCAAATATCTTCTCTCGTATTTGTCAGGTAAATCATCTGACAATACATCGAGGCATCAACCGACTCTGATGAAGCAACACTCAATAGCTTTGTGTTTGATGCCATAGGTGTGGTCATGGCCTTGCAGTCCATCATCTTGAACCTCTTCAGGATCTCTACTCCATACCTCCATTGTCCATACCTCCATGCTTAGAATGTAGTGCATCATCCCCAAGTCCTTTGGCAGAAGGTCTTCTTCTTGCAAATTTAATGAGTTCCTCTTTTCTGTCAGGAACAAGTCATCGACATATAATAGGAGCATCACTGGTCTTTCGCCTTCAACCTTGAAGCAAAGGTTGGAATCCATTTTACTCTCAGTAAAGCCTATCCATAATTTTTCCATCCTGTCATACCATGTTGAACCTCAAGATATACTGCAGTCACTCCCTCTGAAGCAGAGCATCATACTCTCTCTGTCTTCCGTACTCTATGCAATGAAACATTCTGTACCGAAGTGACAAGTAGCTTCCTATGCTACTAATATTCTATGAATCCATCTAGTGTATATACTTTCATCTTCAACCTTGTAGCAGAGGTTAAGATCTTTAGAAAGCTCATCATGTATGTGTTTCAATTCCCACTGGCTGCAAATTGTTAAATTTTCATATGCTTAGCTAAGACATCAATACTTCATTTCATTTTCATAACAAAAGCATATAAACAGGATCGTTGAAAGATAGACAAGCACAACCATAAAAAAGGAACACAAATATTTATCCTGGGAAAACCCTAAAGGGAAAAACCCAGCAAAATTTTCCTCAATATAGATGCCCGAAAAAGATAAAAGATAAAAGATAAAACCAGCAAGGAGATCAAAGCCTGATCCTCCTCCTTCTCCAGCTACTTCTCTTCTCCACTAATGCGCTACACAAGTGAGAGTGTGTGTGCCAAATGAGGAGCACTACACCTCTATTTATATTCATCCATTCACTTAATTTAACTCATTTGTCATGTAGGCTCGATTTAATCATGTAGGCTCGAGTTACACATGTAGGCTCAAGTAACCACATTGGGGTGCTAATGACCCACCTTTACAATTAGAGGGGACTGCCTCATGACTCTTATCAGTTCTTCCGATTAGGAGCATCGGGGTACAAAGTAATACAAGTGGTTCTTCTGGTAGGACCATCGGGGACCACAAATAAATACATATAGAATATTCTTCGAAGTTACAATATTTCAACACTCCCCCTTAACGAGAAGGGTATTCTATAACAACATCAACAACAACAATAATAGGAGAGAGATAGAGGACATCATCAACATCATTAGGGTGATACATCTATAAATCATTGGAAACTTTTCAACATCATGTAGCCTTCATCTTCAATCTTTAGTCTTCAGCAACATCAGTACTTTGACTGCTTCGATCAGTAGCATCTTGACTCTTCAATTAGCAACAACATCTTCAGCACTTTGACCTTTCGATCAGCAACATCATCTTCAACACTTTGACCTTTTGATTAGCAACATCATCTTCAACACTTTGACCTTTAGACCAGCAACATCTTCTTCAGCACTTTGGCCTTTCGATCAGCAACAACATCATCATCATACTCTGATCTTTCAATCAGACTCATCATTATCATCAGCCTCTGATCTTTCGATCAGAACCATCATCAACCGAACATCGTCATACTCTAACATCAAATCATCATCATATTCTGATCTTTCGATCAGTACGTCATCATCATCATACTTTGATAATACGACATCATCATCATCACATTCTGATCTTTCGATCAGAAACATCATCATCATCATCGCATTCTGATCTTTCGATCAAAAAACATCATCATCAGCAGCAACATCATAATCATAAGCAACTTTTGATCTTTCGATCATAAAACATCATCATCATCATATTCTGATCTTTCGATCAGAGATCATCATCATCAGCAAATTTTGATCTTTTAATCAGAGAAACATCATCATGATCATATTCTGATCTTTTGATCAGAGAACATCATCATTGTCAGCAATAGCATCATCATCATATTCTAATATTTCAATCAGAGAACATCATCATCATCAACAACTTCTGATCTTTAGATCAGAGAACATCATCATCATCAGCAACATCTGATCTTTCAATCAGAAACATCATCATCATCATAAAAACATCAACATCATCAAAACATCAACACGATCCTTCCTTTCGGAATTATGGGATTTAGGTCTTTACGGAGTTACCAATGATCCTTCCTTTCGGAATTACAGGATTTAGGTCTTTACGGAGTTACTAACGATCCTTCCTTTCAGAATTATGGGATTTAGGTCTTTACGGAGTTACTAACGATCCTTCCTTTCAGAATTATGGGATCAACACATTTGTGGAACTCAGACAATCCTTCCTATTGGAATTATGGGATAAACACATCTGTGGAACTCAGAAAATCCTTCCTATTGGAATTACGGGATCAATTCAAAGATCCTTCCTTTCGGAATTACGGGATATAGGTCTTTACGGAGTCACTAACGATCCTTCCTTTCAGAATTACGAGATCAACACAGATGTTGAACTCAGACAATCCTTCCTATTGGAATTACGGGATCAACACATCTGTGGAACTTAGACAATCCTTCCTATTGGAATTACGGGATCAATTCAATGATCCTTCCTTTCGGAATTACGGGATTTAGGTCTTTACGGAGTTACTAATGATCCTTCCTTTCAGAATTACAAAATCAACACAGATGTGGAACTCAGACAATCCTTCCTCTAGGAATTACAGGATCAGCACACGTTCTCGAGTACCGAAGTCACCGGATCCATTCTGAACCGAAGTTCAAGGATGATACAATCCTACCACATTCACAGGGACCGAGATCTCCGGATACATTTTGAACCGAAGTTCAAGGATGATACAATCCTACCACATTCACAGGGACCGAGATCTCCGGATACATTTTGAACCGAGGTTCAGGGATGATGCAATCCACCACTTTCACGGGGGCTGAGACCTCCAGATACATTTTTAACCGAGGTTCAGGGATGATGCAATCCACCACTTTCACAGGGGCCAAGACCTTCAGATACATTTTGAACCGAGGTTCAGGGACGATGCAATCCACCACTTTCACCGGGGCCAAGACCTCCGGATACATTTTGAACCAAGTTTCAAAGATGATGCAATCCACCACTTTCACGGGGGCCGAGACCTCTGGATACATTTTGAACCGAAGTTCAAGGATGATGCAATCCTACCACATTCATGGGGGCTGAGACCTCCGGATACATTTTGAACAGATGTCCCGTGATGATATAATCCCACTTCATTCTCGAAGACCAAGGTCTCTAGGTCACTTTAGGGCAAGTGTCCAGGGATGATACAATCCCACTAAAAAATCACTACTCCCCCTTTTGAGGAAGGTCTTTCTGAACCACACCAAGCTTGTCTCGAAAGTGTTCGAACTTTACCCGAGACAGAGGCTTTTTCAGCACATCATCATCTAAACCATCTTCATCTACATCTTCAGTATGTGAATACTGAACTATCACCATCTGTATCTCCAGTATGTGAGTACTGAAAGCATCATCAGGTCACCATCATCTGCATCTACAGTATGTAAATACTGAAACATCATCTATATCTTTAGTATGGGAATATTGAAATCATCATCATCTCTATATTCAGTATAGAAATACTGAATCACCATCATCTGTATCTACAGTATGTAAATACTGAAACATCATCATCTGCATCTTTATCTTGAATGTAGAAATATCAGATTTCTATGTGTTACGACGGAGCCCAGGGTTCTCTGTCATCACAACTCTTGTTATCACATAGAATCAATGTAGTATCCATCTTTAGTTCAAAGAGACCTGATATCAGCTTCCGAAGCCATATGGCTCTAAAACTTAGTATAGCAATCTGCTATGTATTCTGCTTCAGCCATGCTATGAGAAACACTGGACTGTTTCCTGCTAAACCATGAACTCATAGCAGACCCCAAACAAAATCATCTACCTAATGTGCTTTTCCTGTCTGAGATACTTCCGGCCCAATATGCATCTGTGTAGCCATACAATCTATACTCATGGATACCATCATAATATAAACCAAAGTCTATAGTCCCCTTCAGATATCTCATCACATGCTTTGCAATTACTAGGTGAACCCGTCTTGGTTGAACAAGATATTGAATTAAGGTGTTCATAGCAAAACAAATGTCTGGTCTGGTATTTGTTAAGTACATCAATGACCCAATGATCTGTCTGTAATGAGTCATTTCCACTAACTCTGATGAGTCATCAGCTAACAACTTTAGGTTGGAGTCCATGGGTGTGGCCATGACTTTCCATTCCAACATATTAAATCTCTTCAATATCTCTAGCGCATAGTTTCCTTGGTTGAGAAATATTTCTTCTAAAATTTGCCATACTTCCAAACCTAGGAAATAATGCATTAACCCAAGGTCTTTCATCTCAAATTCTTCTACTAGTTTCTTCTTGCTTTCCATGATCTGTTTCTCATTTCCTGTCAAGGATAAGTCATCCACATATAATAACAGGATGACAAGTTCATCTTCTACAACCTTGAGATAAAGGTTAGGATCAGCTTTATTCTTGGTAAATCCCATGCTCAACATGAAACTATCTATTCTTCCATACCAAGCTTTGGGATCTTGCTTCAGGCCATAGAGGGCCTTCTTCAACTTGCATACGTGATTCCATCTGGCTTCAACTTCAAATCCTCGTGACTATTCGATGTAAAACTCTTTCTCAATCATACCATTAAGGAAGGCTTGTCTTTACTTCACCATGGAATAAACTACCATGATAGTTCTGAAGGAAGTGTACCGTACTTCCTGGAGTAAGTGTCTCTTCAGAATTAATTCCCTTTTTCTGAAAGAAACCTCTGGCCACAAATCTTGCTTTATACTTCTCGATACTTCTGTCAGCTGCATGCTCTATTTTGTATATCCATTTGGAGGATACAATACTCTTTTCTTCTGGTTTGGGAACTATATCCCATACATCATTCTAGTATTCTTTCATCATAACATCTTCCATGAGTTCGTCTTGTCAGATCATCAACATATCCTAGTCTTCTGCATTCAACTTTGAAGGTTGGAACCCACTTTACTCTTGGTAAAGTCTCGATCCATCAAGAAGCTGTCCATCATGTTGTACCGTGTCGAACTCAGATATCTTCTGTAGTCACTCCCCCTGAAGTGGAGTATTATCATCCTTCTTCATTCTGTACAGGTGGTTCTATGCTTGATATATACTGGTCAATAGAGTATGTCATGTCATAGTCTATTCTTTCTGAGGCAAATCACGAACCTTTCTTTGTACACTTGTTCTTGTAGATCCATATGGAGGATACTATGTACTTCCCTTTATGTCTCGAAATCATATCGTATACATAATTCCCCATGATCAACTGTTATTCTTTGATCATAGTTTCTTTTATAGCATTCTTTTCTTCATCTTGAGTTATCTCTCATACCCATGGTGGTCTTCATCCTTTGAGGTGGATCTACCGCTCTCTGAAGCTCTTTCTTTCGTCATGGTGTCTTTGACCCTGGGAGATTCATATTCATGTTTATTGAATTGTCATCACTTGTTCTTTGGAACACGTCTCGTCCTTCTTTTCTTGTAGGAGGTTGTATAGGACCTTTCCTACAATTCAAATGCACCAATTTCATAGTTAGAACTATTTCATAAAACATATGCATAACGAAAAATTCTTATGCATCATGCAACTATTTAGCCAATACAACATTCATCCATATTTCATAGAAACTTTCTAGATGTCTTCTATCTCTACCATGACATCATTGAGATTGTGCACTAATCCAATATGTCAGCAAAGAGGTTTGATAAGTATCACTTGAGAGTTGTATAGTGCCATGAGCTACTTACCCATCACATGCATATTAGTAGTATTAATGTAAACAATCTATCATGCATAACACATCAACTGAATACAATCAAATGCACAACAAAACAATATCATGAAATGACAATTGAATACTTATCTTTTATTTGTTTCGTGGGTAGACTCCATCTTGATCATTCTGCTTTATCATCTTCTTCATTCATGAAATCATCATTTCTTATCCAAATGATAAGATGAATAAGAGGTTCTTCAAGAATTGAGTTTTTTCATATTCCTCATCGTTTGAGGGATCTTCTTTGAATGGTGAGAGCTTGATCTTCAATTGCTCCCATCTTCTTCTTCTCTTCTTATTAGTCGAGCTGAAAGTAATCACTTACTTCTGGCATACATTCTTCACATGAATGAATCCCATGATCCTGGGAGGCCATTCAAGGTGGCTATCACCACTTTTGCATACCTCAAATGCAAATAGAAAAAGATTAGATGTTACCGATTTGAGGTGTCCGTCCTGCTTCTGGAGCTGGCTGATCTAGGGTTTGTGAGAGAAACCCTAATTTTCAAAACTTGGAATCTTTTAGATTTGATTGGATAGAAATATAGATCTCTTCAAATGGAGCTGTGCAATGTACTTCTTTTCTGAAAACAGAGGAGGGAAGCTCCCGAAACAAGAAGCCCTAGTTTTCCAATTTATTCTGTAGAAATGCCTGTTATTGTTTCTGTGATATCTTTGAAATTACTGCTCCTCTGTGCCTAAAATTTTGTATTGAGGTAACTTCACATGTCCGTGATCCAACAGCACAAGTTTCATTAGAATTGGTTTCACCAATTTGAATTTATGATCATTTTCCCAAGGTGACCTGTTGTAGGACTGTTCAGAATAGTGCAGTTGTATGGCATGCCACGTGTCACTGGTTCATCTTCATGTTCTAAAATTTGGATCAAGAAATTTAGTTGGGTGAAACTCTGGGAAATTCAAACCCTAGTTTGACCCTAATCTAGAAAAACCCTAAATACTAAAACTGCTAAGTTTTGGTACATTCGCTATATCCTGAGATTGGCGAAGGATGAGGGGTTGAAAATTGCAGAGGCCAAAGATAAAATCCTGATTTACACTATGTCTGAAATTCAGCCTCAGATTCGCTATACTCTGGGAGATATGATCCCTCCAAGTTAGGGTTCCATCCTCTTCCAGAATTCATACCATGTTAAATTTTCATATGCTTAGCTAAGACATCAGTACTTCATTTCATTTTCATAACAAAAGCATATAAACAGGATCACTGAAAGATAGACAAGCACAACCATACAAAAGGAACACAAATATTTATCCTGGGAGAACCCTAAAGGGAAAAACCCAGCAAAAGATTCCTCAATATAAATGCCCCAAAAATATAAAAGATAAAAGATAAAACCAGCAAGGAGATCAAAGCCTGATCCTCCTCCTTCTCCAGCTACTTCTCTTCTCCACTAATGCACTACACAAGTGAGAGTGTGTGTGCCAAATGAGGATCACTACACCTCTATTTATATTCATCTATTCACTTAAGTTAACTCATCTGTCATGCAGGATTGAGTTAATCATGTAGGCTCGAGTTACACATGTAGGCTCAAGTAACCACACTGGGGTGCTACTGACCCACCTTTACAATTAGAGGGGACTGCCTCATGACTCTTATTAGTTCTTCTAATTAGGAGCATCGGGGTACAAATTAATACAAGTGGTTCTCCTAGTAGGACCATCGGGGACCACAAAGAAATACATATAGGATATTCTTTGAAGTTACAATATTTCAACACAAATGTCTCTTTGTAGTCTATGTCTTCTTTTCGTGAGAAGCCTCGTGCTACAAATCTTGCCTTATATCCCATGATGTTTCCATCTATTGCATGATGGAACTACGAACTTCCCTTCATGTATCGATACTGCATCCTAGACATCATTCTTCTTGAACTTGTCTTCCCTTTCTTCTTGGTTACTTCTTCATTGCTGGAATGTTCTGCATCAATGATGTCGCTACATTTTTCATATTATTCTTTATTTTTAAATGTCGTCACTTGTTTTTCAGAACAAGTCTCATCCTTCTTTGTTTGTAGGCTATTATGTATGTGATCTTTCCTACAAGTCAAATGCATTTGTATGGTTAGAAACATTTCATAAGGAATATTCATACTGGAAAATTCTTATGCATAAATATATGATCATGCAACTAGTTTAGCCAATACAACATTCAGCCATATCTCACAGAAACTTTCTAGATGCCTTCCATCTCTACCAGAACAACCTTGAGATTGTGCACTAATCCAATATGTCAGCAAAGAGGTTTCATTCTAGATAAGTAGCAATGAGTTGTATAGCACCAGGAGCTACTTACCCATCACATGCATATTAGTAGTATATTGTCATTAATGCAAACATTCTATCATGTATAATACATTAACTGAATATAAACAAATGCATGACAAAACAATATCATGAAATGACAATTGAATACTTATCTTTATTTGTTTCATGGGTAGACTCCTTCTTGAGCCTTTAGCTTTATCATCTTCCTCATTCATAATAGAATCGTTTCTTATCCAAATGCTAAGATGGATTAGAGGTTCTTCAAGAGTTGAGTTATTCATATTCCTCATCGCTTGAGGGGTCTTTTTTGGATGGTGAGAGCTTGATCTTCAGTTTCTCCCATATTCTCTTCTCTTATTATGAGCCGAGCTTCTTCTTCTTCCCATAGTTTAATGAAAGTAATCACTTCCTTATTGTAGCTAGGGTTTTACCCCTAGCTTGTGTGAATGAGCACCTACTAAGGACAATGTATTCCTTAGTAGCAGTTCAATAATATGTAAAATAAAAAGTGCTAAACAGAAATAAAAACTAATCTAAACATGTTCATGAAGCAAAACAGTAAAAAGTAAAGAATGATTTTTTATTGATCTGACCTCCAATGTGGAGGTTGGTGAAGCCCGCTGCGCTGGTCCGAGTCGGTGGCTCCGAGCTTCAAGATGCTTCTTCTCTTTCTCCAATGGTGGAAATGGGCCAAAAGGGGCTCTCAATGGTGAAAGTAGCTCGATGGTGAGCTAGGGTTTCAAGAGCAATTTTGGCAGAGGCAGGATACTTGTGATTGTGGATGTGAAATAAGGGGTCTCCATCACTTATTTATAGTTGGAAACCATGCGGTTTTAGGGTTAGGGCTTCAGCTGTTTAGGGTTTTTTCCTCATTTTCCTCATTATTTTATATTTTTTCTTCCTTTTTGGAGATTTTTTCTTTTTTGGAGGAATTTTGGATATTTTTGGAGGAAAAAAGGGTTTTATGGCCTTTTGGAGGCATTTTAAGCCTTTTGGAGGCTTTTTAGATGGTTTTATGGGTTTTTGATGGAAATATGGTAGGAAAATGGACAAATGAGCCATGTAATGGGGTAGATGAGGTAGTGACTCTTTTTGGGTGTTAACAAATTGCCCCATGATGTGCGAGGGAAGGAGCTCATCGTATGGCCGATGGACATCATAAGTCATATTCGTTTTTCCTGGGGTGTGGAGAAGAGAAGGAACCGACTGAAGCCTGGAACAATGATCTCGAACCAACTGCAAGGACTGAAAAGTACATATCCTCAATAATGGATGAGGAATCATCTGATCATTTGGATGAGGCGGGCATACCCATGCTCGTATCAAGATACATAAAAATAATTGTGAGGCCCAAAAATAGGGACCTGTAGGATACATAAAAATCCACTGTGTATATCATAAGGGTCCAGAAGGGACACAAATCTGGAACATACTGCTAGGCGGACCATGTCTGAGTGAAACAACTGATGCAATGGAATGACAGCAGTGCTACTGAATGTGGTTCCAAAGGAACTAATGCGCTGCTGGATCAAAGTGACAACAGTCATACTTGCAATTGTACACTGATCTAGAACTGAACTGGGTACTTGAGGAAGCATGGAACTGGATGGCTTCCGAATATAATCGCCAACGTAGCCCGGACATCCACGGGAACATATGACTGGGCGTTCCGAAGTGACTCACCAATGTGCTAGAGTCGGGGGAAATCCAGGGTCTTCGACAAATAATGGAATGGATATGAATACTGCGCGGTTCTCAACGATGTGATCAAGGTGCTGAAGTCGAGCATGTGAGAAACAACCATTCGGAGAGGCAATAATGACTCCTCCCGAAATGGTCTGTAGGCACTCACCACAGATGGTGATGGGTCCAAGGCGCAGGGGCCTCTAGGTCTATCCTCTGGAACAGATGGGTTGTCGTCAACAGAGGGAGACCTGCAACTATCAAGGCAATGATGTTTCCTTGACAGGAGCGCGAGGTGAAAAACCGAACTGTGATAGTACTGATGGTAGGAGTGATAAACTGGGGGGAATAACTGGGCAAGTAGAGTGGATGGACTCAAACTTCCTTTGTTCAGAGCATGATGGTGGGGATGATTGGGCAGCATATGAGACTCACTGGTGGTAAAGGGATCATAGCGGTATAGGATCTGAGGGTGAATGGTCTAAGGGAGACTCAAGCTGTGGTAAAATGGTAGGAGATTGCATAATACTCTGAACAAAGGAGACCTGATTGGGGGTGCTGCCGAGAGAATCGATCATAGCGCCAAGAGGCGCGGGGGGACTTCTTCATGGGTTAGGGAACTAGAAGAAGTGTGGATATAAAATGGTACTGTCACGTGGATTTTACGAGCCCAGGACAGTTCATGCTTGTGGTTGCTTTCAATTTTAAGGAGTTTGAAAGCAAATAAGAAGACTCTGAAGTAATGAAATGGTACTGTCGTGTGGATTTTACGAGCCCAGGACAGTTCATGCTCGTGGTTGCTTTCAATTTTAAGGAGTCTGAAAGCAAATAAGAAGACTCTGAATTGATGGAATGGTACTATCGTGTGGATTTTACGAGCCCAAGATAGTACATGCTCATGGTTGCTTTCAATTTTAAGGAGTCTGAAAGCAAATAAGAAGACTCTGAAGTAATGAAATGGTGCCGTCGTGTGGATTTTACGAGCCCAGGACAGTTCATGCTCGTGGTTGCTTTCAATTTTAAGGAGTCTGAAAGCAAATAAGAAGACTCTGAAGTGATGGCCAGGCAAGGAGGAAGTGTTCAAGCAAGGAACATTTATGATGACCAGGACTGAGGGTGGGGGGGAACACTGGTGGGCCTCCTTGCGGGGTGAATGAATGGTGGCAAAATAACGAAACATTTGCAGTATGACAGGAGTGGATGGCTCATGTAAAAAGGGTGAAACAATCTGATGACGGCCGATGTGGCATGCAAATCGATGCAGCAAGGTATAGGGGCGCAATGTTGAAATTGTACCAAGTGAGAGCAAGAAATGATCTCAAGCATCATCACGGGCTCGAAAAAATGAATCCGGCGATATAAAAAGTGTTGAAAACGGAGAGCGGCCGAAGTGGCGCGCAAACCGAGGCGACTATTGGTATCGAAAAAATGGGAAAAAATGATGTAGCAAAAAATATGCAACGAGGTGACCATCGGGACGGTCTCGTCATGCTGATTCCAATGGTGGAAACGGTTTGGAAAACGGACTCCGTATGGGTTCGGAATGGCCAAAACAAGAACAAAGTCAACGGACTATAAATAGTAAGTGGGCCCAACATGACACGTGTCATTTGTACTATTTGAGTTTGACTCATGATCGGAGTGGGCCAGAGCTGAGGTGTCATTTCTGGATGATCCGACCAGCCGAATTCAGATTCGGGAGAGACAGGTATTCCGTGAAACTCATACCTGCATTGTTTTTGGGTTTGGGGGGCGGGTAGTGGGTCCCAGGGTTTGTTTGTACAGTCCACGTGGGGTGGACTGCGGGTTAGGGGGTCGAAACCGTGGTCTCAGACTGCGGTTTTAGACAGGGATAGCCGCGGTTGGGGACTGCGGGTTTAGGCCGTACAGCTGCGGTTAGGGACCGTGGGTTCAGGTCTGACAACCGCGGTTGAAGACCGCGGCTGTAGGCCTAACAGCCACGATTGGAGACCGCAACTGTAGGCCTGACAGCCGCGGTCGGAGACCGTGGATGTAGGCTTGACAGCCACGGTCGGAGACCCTAGGTTTAGGCCTGACAGCCGCGGTTAGGGACTGAGCTGTTCCAGTTTTTTTGGATGAGTGGGAAGGTCTTTTAGTTTGACATGAGTCTGATGAGACTTCGTTGTGTGATTGACAGGATGCCACGGGTGCTATGGAGGGAGCGGGAGATAACGAAGGAGATCGTGACTGTTGTTCGAGAGGATCGCCAGGTGCGGTCGATGCTGGGGCTTTTCAGACTGCTGAAGTTCGCTGAGGTGCCTATGATGCGGTCAGCAGGATTGCTGCTGAACCGGTTGGTTGGTTTCTGGGAGCCAGACATACTGGCGTTTCCAGTGCAGGGAGAGAGGGTGGACCTCACCCTGACTGATGTTTATTTCTTGACAGGGTTGCCCTGCCTGGGGAGGGTAGCAGATACCCAGCCGTGGGTGTCTGTGAACCTTGATATGGATGATATGCGGGAGCGGTTCTGTGGGGCAGAGGCTCAGGTGCATAGGAATGCACTCTTGGTGAGGGACTTACGGGAGCCAGCGGTGCGGGCCATGGCAGCATGTGTGGTGCGGGTTTTGGGGTCCCAGTCACCAAAGAAGGTGTCTGGGGGTCAGATGCAGCTCGTGGAGCATGTACTGGACGGGACTTATTATGCTTGGGGCCAGATGTTCCTGACGTGCGTGAAGCGGCAGCTGACCGCAGTGAAGGAATCTGGTAAGGGGTTCTGCTATGGTTCGTTTTTATGTGCATTCTTTATGGAGAGGGTCCCCACACTACGGCCGCGGGTACCGGTCAGAGCAGGGGGCTTGAGGGAGCCTCGAATGATTCGGTGGGGCGAGATGATGCACCGCCGTGGTGGCCGGGACGTTGGGCGGTACTTTATGCAGGAGCTGTACCTGCAGTGGCTCCAGCTACCACTGACGCTGGAGGATTATCCATATAGAGATATGGACTTCACTAGAGATCCAGATGCGCCACGGCCACCAGGACAGGCATGGGGGCCAGATGGTATGTATGATTTGATTGCATTGTCCAGTTTTGTGTATATGATATATTGTTGATATATGGTTACTGACAAATGGTTGATCTGCAGATGTGGGCCCGAGGCCGCCACCAGGGTATGTGGCGCGGAGAGGGATTGTGGCCGTTCCATCTTTACCTGGGCGGGGGGAGGTGCATTGTCGAGATGCAGATGGGACACTGGAGTCCGTACGGGTGCTTCTAGACTAGTTGCTGGTGGGAGTGACTGACGAGGGATGGTGGGACCTGGATCCGGACGTGATTCAGGAGTGCTTGAGGGCACCCCGGGATTTTAGATCGATCACGATCCGGGTGGCCATATTGGCGGACAGGGCACGGGCACATGAGCCCAGACGGGATGAGGACTCATCAGAGGAGGAGCGAGGAGAGGAGTCAGAGGCAGCGGAAACTGACAGTGATGCAGGGTACGACTCTCATTAGGGAGAGAAAGGGAATCCCCCCTAGTTTTGTAGCTACGGCCTGTACCTTATGAGGCTTTAGGGATGTACATACATTTTTTTTATAGCTGAGTACAGGGGTACTCAGGACATGTATAGCTCATGTATATTTTTTGGTTTGATATATATATATATATATATATATGCACATGGATGCACCTTTTTTATGATGTTTTGTCATTTGTACGCACGTGGATGCGCTTGATGATGTGTTATATGTTTGTATTGCACGTGGATGCAAGTAGTCTAGGATGTTGGGCACGTGGATGCCCCTATGGATGCAAATGTGGTTTTATGGTTTATGTTCATGGATGTAAATGTTTATGCAATCCAGTATTTTTGGTTTTTTATATATATTTGGATGAGATGCTATGGGATAATGATGCATGATGGAGGTGTTACATGGTGTGATTGATATGCCAATCTAGGATGTTATTGGCCATTTGATCTGCGACACTATTTTGAGCTCTTGGGACATGTGTGAATGTGATGGATTCAAACTGTCGGCTAAGTTGTTTTGTACACAGGAATTTTCTAAATAGGCAAGGATCGCGCACCTGGTAGCAGTTGTTGAGCTGGGAGACAAGTAGCTGGGAGTCCAAGAACACATGTAGGTGACAGATGCCTATCTGGAGGGCGGCAGTCAGGAGACCGGTCACGGCATCATACTCCGCCTGGTTATTGGTAGTGGCGCCTATACATATTCTGTCAAGGTGAATCAGTTCATTGGAAGGGGAATATAAGACCCATGCTGCAGAAGCCAGGTTGGGAGACCAGCGGCTTGCCCCATCAGCGAAGCCAATGTAACGAGGTGGAAGATGGTCCATCTGTGGGCATGTAAAGACGATGAATGTGAGATTATGGTAAAAAAGGTAAAAAACAAAAAGGGAGAGCAAACTTTATAATGCGGACCAATGAGGTCGCGGCTTCAGTTATGGGTAAAAACGTTTAAGGTACAACCCATTACGGGGGTTGCGTAAAGGGTGGCCTTCAGAGTCAGCTAAAACGTATGCCCCCTTGCCGAGGCAAGTCTGCACGATGTAAGGGCCTTGCCACATGGACTCAAATTTTCCTTTACCGGTTTTGTCGTGGGCTTGGTCATAGGCAAGGACGAGGTCCCCTTCGTGGAAAGTTTGAGGGTGAACATGTTTGTCATAACTGGCTTTGGAGCGGTTTTTGGCAGCTTCGATGTTCTGGAGAGTGGCACGACGATCTTCATCGGCTTGTTCGAGGCATAGCAGGCGTTGCTCAAGGGGGGAGGTATCAGGGAGAAGCTCAATGGCGATGTGTAAGGCAGGTATCTGACACTCGATGGGGAGGATAGACTCTACACCGTGAACTAAATGAAACGGGGTAAAACTAGTGGCGGTCTTGGTGGAGGTACGGTAAGCCCATAAGGCAGGGAATAGCATATGGTGCCAATTAGACTTATGCCGGTCAACAGTGCGTTGGAGTATGGTTTTTAGGATTTTGTTAATAGCTTCGACTTGACCATTCCCTTGAGGGTAGTAAGCCGAGGAAAACTGGTGTTGGAACTTGAGGAAGGTGGATAGCTCACGCCAAACAGAATCTTCAAAGTGTGATCCATGGTCTGAGACCAACTGTTTAGGGACCCCGAATTGAGTGATAACATGGTTGAAAAAGAAACGGGCAGCAGTGTCAGCGGTACAGTTGAAGGTGGGCATGGCTTCCACCCATTTGGTGAAGTAATCGACGGCAACAATGATGTACTTATGGCCATTCGCAGATGGGGGTCTACACTCCATGAATTCGATGGCCCACTTACAAAAGGGACCAACGGTGACGACTGGGTGTAATGGAGCGGGTGGTGTCCGGGCCTTGGGGGCAAAAAGCTGGCAGTTATGGCAATGCTTGACTGCAGTGATGCAGTCAGTAAAAAGTGTGGGCCAGAAGTAGCCGGCGCGGATGACCTTTTGGGCAGTGGCCATCCTTGAAAAATGGTCGCCACAGGCATCGCTATGACAATCATTAAGGACCTGTTCAGCTTCCTCGTGTGTAAGGCAACGACGAAGAATTGTGTCGACTCCTCGCCGGTAAAGGACATCTCCTAGGAGGAGGTAACGAGAGGCCTGGTGACGGATACGAGGACATCCATTGCGAGTGACTGTGGGTCAAAAATTCTACGTGCGCAGGTATAACAAGATATCACCGTACCACGGGTCATCGGACGAGATAGTGAACAAATGATTATCGGGTAACTCCTCGGAGATAGGTGGGGCCGGGATGAAGGAAGGGAGATCAGTGATGAGCTGGGAAAGTGCAAGAGCTTTAGTGCTCTTAGGTGTTTGGAATGTGAGGTCATATTCCTGGAGGATAATGACCCATTTAGCCACACGACCTTGCAGGAGATGCCGGTTTAAGAGATATACCATGGGGTTAAAATCGGCGACGACTGTGGTATGACTAAGTAAAATGTAGTGTCACAATTTTTGGACAGAAAATACCACTGCTGGGGATAGTCTCTCCTCATATGGGTAACGTAGGGGTGGGCCGGACAAGGTTTGGCTAACGTAGTAAATGACATTCTCTTGGTGTGAGGTGTCTTCTTGAACTAAGACTCCAGACACAGCATGCTCAGATGCCGAGACGTAGAGGATGAAGTCCTGAGAGAAATCCGGAGGGGAGATCAAGGGGGCTTGTGTGAGAGCTTTCTTAAGGTCTTCGAATGTAGCTTCTGCTTGTGCATCCCAGACAAAGGGTATGTGGGTACGAAGCAGGTGCAAGAAACCGTGAATGGTTGTGGCATAATCAGGAACGAAGCGTCGAAGGAAATTGGATCGCCCTTGTAGACTTTGGAGTTGCCGGAGCGTTCGAGGAGAGGGAAGGTCTAAGATGGCTTGGAATTTCATGGGATCAACAGTAATTCCTTTCTGGGAAATAATGAAACCTAACAATCGGCCTGCTTGAACGCAAAAGACGCACTTGTGTGGGTTCAAGTGGATCTGATATTTGCGACAACGCAGAAAAACTTGACGAAGGTCATTAAGGCGGTCTGATCGTTTTCGGGAACGAGCTGTAAGGTCATCAAGGTAGATGAGCAGGATATGGACCAAATCATGAAAGCAATAGGTCATGGCCCACTGGAATGTGGCACCAGCATTTTTTAGGCCAAAAGGCATGACGCGATAAGAAAATGTGCCCCATGGGGTAGTAAAAGCGGTTTTGTACTGGTCTTCCTTTCGGATTTGGATCTGATTGTATCCGGAAAAACCGTCCATGAACGAGAGGACTTCATGCCCCGCACACGCATCAATGAGCTGGTCAATAAATGGTGTAGGGAAATTGTCTTTGGGACAGGCGCGGTTTAATTCTTGGAAGTCAGTGCATACTCTAAGGGTGCCTTGTTTCTTGTTGACAGGAACAGGGTTTGAAACCCAGGTGGTATAGGCAATAGGATAAATGAATCTTGCCGTGTGAAGTTTCTCAATCTCTGTTTTGATAGCTGGGAGTTTTGGGGGATGAATGGGACGCTGTTTCTGACGAACGGGGGGTACATCAGGCCATGTGTCAATGTGGTGCTCTATAATGGCAAGGTCAAGACCAAGCATTTCGGTATAGGACCAGGCAAAGACATCACAGAATTCTTTGAAGAGTGTTTTGTATTCCTCAATCTCCTGCTCAGTGCAAGATGCTCCTAAAGCGATGAGTTCGGGGGTGCCTCCGAGGGCAGCGATATCGATTTGGATGACAGGTGAGATGTTGGCCATGTTACCCTCTTCGAAGGCGTCAGGAGCAGGAATAGGGTTCTTGAACCAGTCGACCTTGGGGGGAAGGAAGTCTTTGGATTCAATTGCAAATTGAGGAGCAGTGTTAGAGGAGGGTTCATCTGGGAGGAAGTAGGAACGGTGGTGCATGTCATCCCAGAGATAATCTGGGGTAGTGAGAGCCTCGAGGATCTCCTCATCAGTACGGAATGTTTGTGTCATCAAATTGGTTGATGAGGGAGTAGTGACGGAAGAGATCATATAAATGGTATTAACCTCTTCGGAAGGGGAAGAGACCGAGGAATGGATTTCCTCAATGGTGAGGGGTGCCGTCTCAAGATCCAGATTGTTCATCTCAAAGAGAGCTACTCTATACTCAGGGAGATCGGGACAGTGATGGGAGTAATGCCCGTAAAAATCGCATAAGGCATAGGAGTGGTTAGTGCGCAGGGATTTGTCGTGAGTCTTAGGGGTTGAATCTAGATGGACAACCGGGATAGTGGGGTCATTGTCAAGCATTTTCATGTATTCCTGTAATGCCGGTAACTGAGGACATAGGTGAGTCGCATGGCCCAACTCATCGTACAGCGCGCATTTGGAAGGAGCACGAAACACAGGGGGGTTTTTTACTGTCTTAGGAGGTGGGACAGCAGTGTAAGGTTGGGGACCTCTGCCCCCAGTCGGTTTGGTAAGAGGAGGGGGGGGGGTTCGCGGAGGGCGACGGGGTAGCAACACCGGGAGGTGGTTGAATAGTAGTGACAATGGGTTGCACTGGTTGCAGGACGACATTTGGTGTCGGGGGATGAACGGGAGGCGAGAGATACCAAACGGGTAATCCTAAGGTTAGCCCAGGAAGGCTGAGGGTGGCCATGACCGGGGCGCTAACTACTCCTAAGGGAGGGAAGAGGAAAGGAATGGTATGGATGGGTGTAGCACCAATGGGACTAGGTACCAAAGGGGGTTGAGGCAACAAGGGTGGTTGATTAGTAGGAGTTCGCGTGTTATGGGACAGGGTACATAGGGCGGACACTTCAGTGGCAGGTGACGGGGGTGGAATAGATGGGAAGGTCGAGGTCATTGGTGCGTCTAAGTAAACTCCGGGCCCCATAGAGGAAACCAATGAGGTGGTGGCACCTGAAACAGGTTGTTCAATCATGGGGAGAATATTTTCGGGTGCCGCGGGGGCATTGGGATCATGGTAGGTGAGTTGGTCAACCGTGACCACGCGTCCCTCATGGGGGAACATCATGGTATGAAAAATGGTAGAAGCAACCGCCTGCATGGCATACATGTAGCTGCGGCCAAGTAAAAGGTTATAATCAAGCGGTGCATTAATAACCTCGATGTTTATGAGGACGGTTTTTCCCGCCAGCTGGACGGGGACGTTAGCTAATAGGCCTTGTGGTTGAGCCGAACGGCCGTCGTAGGCTTGCAACGCAGTGGAGGACTGCTGGAGAGTGGGGGATCCCATTTTCTGCCAGATAGAGGTGGGCATGACACATGTAGAGGCACCTTCATCAATAATGCATCGATGGACGACAAAATTCCGAATGGAAACAGAAACTTGGAATGCCAAAGTGGAAGGAAGGAGGGGTTCGGATTGGTCCAAATCAAATGCCATTAATTGCGAATCATTTGGATCGATAGCCCCAATGGCTGAGAGTAAAGTCTTGCGCTGCAAAGGGCATTTTTTTAAGAATTCTAACGTAGACATGGCTGCGGGGGATTGGGCTAAGTCATCGAAAATGTTGTAGTTTGACGCAGCCCACGCATTGGGGTTGTTGTTGATACGACGAAGTGGGAAACGAGGTGCTTTGGGAGCGCCATCTAATGGAGGTGGAGGTATGCGTAATGCTTGATCAGTGGGATGAGCATTAGTGGGTTTATCGGTGGGAGGGGCTTTAGGGGTGGAGCCATATTGGTTCCGCCGAGTCTGGAGATTGACCTCATCGGAGGACATCATCAACAAGTGGTGGGTACCTGAGTCAAACATGGGTTGATTAGGAGTAGCGTAAGTGATTTGTTGTTGGATGGGCGTGTTAGCTTGAGGGGGAGCCAATGGTGCAGTGTTCACTACGCCTTGGTTTGGTAAGGGGTTTTGCAGCACCAAAGGTGGCTGCTGAGGTTGTGGGGGGTTGGGTGGTGCTTGAGGAGCCGCCTGCCCTTGGCGGTGTGCATCAGCAACCCAAAGTTGTTGCACTCGCTCCATATGTGGACAAAAATGTGTGTAGTGGCCATAGACCCCGCAAATAGAACACGGATAGTTTGTTCGCAAATTGGGATTTTTATCCTGCTTGGGAGGGCGGTCAGGGTTTTGGTTAGCAGGGGCCGCATTATTATTAGCAGGGGGATTAGGGGGTTGACCAGCTTGCTCGGTAGGTTGGTTGTTCCCATGATTTCGGCCCCTGACGCAATTTTGTTGGCCCTGGTTGCATTGGTTATTCTGGTGTTGCTGCGGGTTTTGTTGGGCGTAAACTTGCCCTTGGGCAGCAGGTGGATTCTGAGGTTGCGCAGGTGCGGGAGCAGGCTGCGGTGGATGATATGTAGGTGGAGGCTGCACGAGTGCAGCTACTTGAGGGGGTTGTTGATATTGCTGTGGAGCAGGTTGTGGGTTTGCCGCAGGGGCTGGCTGTGGCGGGTAATAATGAGGTTGGGCTTGTGACGGCGCAGGAGTTGGTGCAGCATGCTGATGATAGTAGGGCTGAGGTGCAACCGGGGGGGCGTAAGCGGGAGTCATATGATCGAAACATTGAGGTGGACATGAGGGTCCATGGGAATGGCGGTGATGTGTCATGGGGGCATACGAGTTGGGTGTGCCAGATTGTGAGGTAGCTCACGAAAGGTCAGGGCCAGGGGTAGGATGTGCTATGGAAAATGGTTGAGACTGCGAAGAGACACGGCCAATGATGCCGTCGGCAGCGTGGGATGCCCCCAGCACATCGTGCTGGGAGGAATCGCCGTGAGGGGCGTCAGGTATTATGGTATAAAGATAACCCGACTGGGCGTAAATGAGATCGAACTGTTGGGCTTTAAGGATAGCCTCTTCTTCAGACTGGGGTCTTTCGGATGCCACATCCTTAGCAATGATAGGAAGGAGGGATTTGAGGAACCAATCTAGGAAGATCCGGTCATCTAACTTGATTTTGCATAGGCTACGGCGTCGATGCCATTCATGAATCTGGTCTGTGATGTGGGTAGCCGTGTTCTATCTGCATGACAGGAGGATCTCAACGCCTGTGTCGTAGTGGATAGGTAACTGGAAGAATTGCAGGAAGGTCAAGGCCAGGGACGTAAAGGTGGCATGGGTTCCATGGGGTTGCTCGATATACCACTTGGCAGCAGAGCCAGTGAAAGTGCACTGTAATAAACGGAGGCAAATAGAGTCGTCTACTATGGAGTTGGAGGAACACCATAGATGGAAGGACATGATATGGTTTTGTGGGTCCTCACCTGCCTTGCCCTCGAACTTAGGGATGTCAGAGGGGAGTTTGGTGGGCATGTGAGGCCACGCAGGGTCGTGTCGGATGGGGTCGTTGGTTAATCTGGCTAGGTCAGGCAGGTTGAGGCTAGCCATGAATGGCAAACTGGACGAAGGATGTGACATGGTAGTGGGTTGGATTAAGTTGAGGCCGATGCCCCCAAGTGGAGGGGTAATGTGAGGGAGGTTTCCCCCAAGTGGGGGAACTAAGGTGGTATAGGACGAACCTGCACCACCATGGGTGGTATGAGTCACTGATGGAGTGGGGATAGGTATTCCTGCTGCGGGAATAGGTGCCGTGAGGGGAACGGTAAATGGGGGCCCCATGGAGGGCATACCCATAGCAGGTGTGGTAACTGGTGTAGTGGTGGATGTGCCACCAACGGTCCCTACCAAGATGGGAGTGGGATTCACGCCAGCCATGGGGCTAGTAGGGGCAGTGTAAAGGGGGTTCTCAGACTCTGGCTCAGAATCAGAGGTAAAATAAGGGGCGTCAGTATCTGGTGATGGAGTCCTATGCCGCTGACGAGTGGAGTCAAGTGACAAGGCTCGAGATCTATGATGAGTGGTATCAAGTGATGATGATCTGTGTCGATGATGGGTGGTGTCAAGTGAACCGTACTGTGGGGGCTCGCCTCTGAGGCGCCGAGAATGTCTCGGGGACTCAATGGTGACAAATGGTGTCAAATATCTATGGGTTGAGGTAACTACAAAACAGCTCAAAAACCCTAATGCAACCGAGTGTGCAGAAGGAGAGCTCAAAAAATAGGGCACTCGGGCCAACAACCAACTCAAAACACCCACTGTAATAGTGTGCTACAATAGGGGGAGTGTCAACAGAAATGGTCAGAATACCAACAAGAAGTAGGTTTTCTAAAAATAAAAAACGGTGGACTCACTAGACCAAAAGGAGGTAAGGGAGCATGCAAACACCTAATCTAGAAGTATTATGACTCAACTAGACATATCCTCTGCAAGGTGATGAAATCCAAGTCAGACAATATGAATAGGAAAGCCAAGTGGCTAAGGTATCCCCCTACCAGGAGGGACACCGGGTAGTCAAATCCTAAAAGAATGGCAACTAAGATACCCCATTCATGACACGTCCAGAAAGGTAAATCTGCCACTTGGTCCTTTAACCGCAATACCCCTACACAGGGATATCCCGAGAACTGCGAAATGTAGCCCTTCAGTTACTGAATGGAGTTCAGTATTCCACTCAGACTTCCAGAACCAATCTCACGACTTCAACCCTCCTAAGGGAGAGGCCCTCTGATAAACCGGTTGTGACCGTGTCAAAAAATACTAGGGGATTTTGGTTCCCTAATGGACAACAACTATGTCTCAAGTGTAAGTAACCGAGGGGTGTTTTTGGAAGCCTATCCCCCCGATCCTACCTAACTACAAAAATTCTTTTGTGTTCCCCAAGTGGGGTTAGAATGTTGGTTGAGTTAAGTAGTTTTTAAGTCTCACTTGAATTAGGTGACAGATTGTGTGCTTGTGAGGTTATGAACCCAGAAGAGAAGTGCCACACACCACAGGGGCAACTTCCTAAATAACAATAATATTGAATGAAAAATTTTTATCATGCAAAATTTTCTGAATAAACAATGCTGAAATTTTAAAAACAATGCTGTAAAAAGGTAATAGAAATAATGGTGCAGAAAAAGCTGTAGGGCTGCAGGTAGAACAGATGGCTGTGTAGGTGCAGAAAATATGGTAGCAAAGGGACTGGGTTCAAAAGTAGGAACAAGTGCAAAAGTCAGATTGTGGGTCTGTGGCTGGATCGGGCGGTCGGACCGCGGGTTTGAAAGAAACAAGCGCGAACAAGTCGCGGGTTTCTGGAGAAAACAGGCGAACGGACCGCGGGTTTGAAGGAAACAGGCGCGGACAGGTCGCGGGTTTCTGGAGAAAACAGGCGGGCGGACCGTGGGTTTGAAGTAAACAGGTGCGAATAGGTCGTGGGTTTCTGGACGGCAGACGTGGTCGGGTCGCAGGAAAATGGCCGACAGCGGCGGTTGGACCGCAGAAAACAGGCTGATTAGCCGCGTCCGGATCGCACGTAACTGACTTTAATCCGCCGGTAGGGCGCGGGAAAAAGTTTGAGAGCTGCGGTCTGGTCGCAGGTAAAGGCCTGAAACACGCGGTCAGGCCGCGACTGCAGAAGGAAAAAGTGCAGTTTACGGCGGCTGAAAGCGACAGCCGAAAGGAAAAAAAAAACTATTGCAGAAAATAAACCAGTGGAGTCGCCAAAACTGTAGCTAGGGTTTTACCCCTAGCTTGTGCGAATGAGCACCTACTAAGGACAATGGATTCCTTAGTAGAAGTTCAATAATATGTAAAATAAAAAGTGCTAAACAGAAATAAAAACTAATCTAAACATGTTCATGAAGCAAAACAGTAAAAAGTAAAGAATGATCTTTTATTGATCTGACCTCCAATGTGGAGGTTGGTGAATCCCATTGCGCTGGTCCGAGTCGGTGGCTACGAGCTTCAAGCTGCTTCTTCTCTTTCTCCAATGGTGGAAATGGGCCAAAAGGGGCTCTCAATGGTGAAAGTAGCTCGATGGTGAGCTAGGGCTTCAAGAGCAATTTTGGCAGAGGCAGGATACTTGTGATTGTGGATGTGAAATAAGGGGTCTCCATCACTTATTTATAGTTGAAAACCATGCGGTTTTAGGGTTAGGGTTTCAGCTGTTTAGGGTTTTTTCCTCATTTTCCTCATTATTTTATATTGTTTCTTCCTTTTTGGAGATTTTTGCTTTTTTGGAGGAATTTTGGATATTTTTGGAGGAAAAAAGGGTTTTATGGCCTTTTGGAGGCATTTTAAGCCTTTTGGAGGCTTTTTAGATGGTTTTATGGGTTTTTGATGGAAATATGGTAGGAAAATGGACAAATGAGCCATGTAATGGGGTAGATGAGGTAGTGAACTCTTTTTCGGTGTTATCACTTATGTCACACATTTCTCGCATGAATGAATCCCATGATCCTGGGAGGCCATTCAAGGTGGCTATCACCACTTCTACATTCTCCACTTCTTCTTCTACTATTACAAGTTGTTATTTGAATTGAGAGACCCTCATAAAGTATGACTATATGGTCTCTGCATTTTGGATCTTCACATTCTTCAACTTGTTTCTTAAGGTCATATTCTGATTTATGTTCTTCCCTTCAAATAGCTTGGTCAAGGAATCAAACATCTTCGGTGTGTTTAGGGAAGACACTTGTGGTACAAGGGGATCCATGATTGAATCAGCAATGATATTCTTGGCCTTGACCAAGTTCTTCTTGTGTAAGGTTTTGAGCCTCATCTCCCTCTGGAACTGGAACCTCTCTTCTTATGTAGGTGTCTAATTCATTTTCTTCAGAGAGATCATATACTTCCATGATTGGAAGTTGTCAAACTCAACAATATTATCATCAAGCTGATGTGATAGATCACTTTGAAATGAGAACCTCAAATGAAAATAGCAAAAGATTAGATCTTAGCGATTTGAGGTGTCCGTCCTGGTTCCGGAGCTCACTAATCTAGGGTTTGTCAGAGAAACCCTAATTTTCAAAACTTGGAATATTTCAGATATGATTGGATAGAAATATATATCTCTTTAAGTTGAGCTTTCAAATGTACTCCTTTTCTGAAAACAATGGAGGGAAGCTCGCAGAACCAGAAGCCCTAGTTTTCCAATTTCTACTGTAGAAATTCTTGCTACTGTTTCTGTGGTATTTCCAAAATTACTACTCCTTTATGTCTGAAACCTCATACTACAGTATCCTTACCTATCCCTATTACAACACCATAGGTTTAATCAGAATTGGTTTCTCCAATTGGGACTTATGATCATTTTCCCAAGGTGACCTTTTCCAAGATTGTTTAGAACAATGAAGTTGTACGGACTTCCACGTTTCATTGTTTCATCTTATTGGTCAAAAACTATGACCATAGAATTTAAAGTCTATTCCCTTTTTGGAACATCTTCAAAAATTTCATTTGGACCTTTTTATCCCAATATATGGGAATTCTCCCCAGGTGTCCTATTTAGGGATGAATCCTGGAAGAGGATAGAACCCAAACTTGGAGGGATCATATCTCCCAGAATATAGCAAATCTAAGGTAAAATTTTGGATACAGTGTAAATAAGTATTTTATCTTTGTCTTGTGAAAGTTTCAGCTCATGATCGTTTTCCAATCCTAATATATAGCAAATGTACCAAAACTTATCAGTTTTAGTATTTAGGGTTTTTTTCAGATCGGGGTCAAACTAGGGTTTGACTTTATTGGAGTTATACCCAACCAAAAATCTTGATCCAGGTCTCCAAACTTCAATTTTGATGAGCAGATCAATCCTATGCCAGGATCACTCAAAAATTCCTCTTCTGTAGAAAGATCTAATTTCCCACACTGAAAACTGAAAATGCTCGGAATCGAATTCCACTTCGATAGAAAGATACGCCCTTCAATGGAGAGTCATCCTAACATACTTTTTCTAATGGATTGTGGAGAGAGACCCAAAAATTAAGAAGCCCTAGCTTCTGTAGCTGTACAATGTCTTCTTCTCAGGTTAGCTCTGATACCATGTTAGATTTTTATCATTCAAGCTAGCATTATCTTAGGATATTTAACTGAGAGAATAACATGCACATCAATAAACACAAGAGACAAGAGACACAAAGAATTTTCCTTGGGGAAAACATAAAGGAGAAAACCACACAACTTCCTCAAAGATAGAATGAGCACCAATGGCAGCAGTAAAACCTAAAAATAGAAAATATGATCTCCACTGCTTGTTCTCTCTCTCACACTGGAGAAAGATTCTCCTCTCTCACTCATGCGCCCTAATGAGTGAGTGTGTGTGTGTGATAAATAGAGAGGCTCAATCTCTATTTATATTCTTTCGTTCACTTGAATCCCACTCCAACATGTCATCCTCACTTAACAATTACTTACTAGAGCCGACATCTCTAGGAGTTTCTAATAACCCTAGTACCCCACAACTTGTGGGGACTTTTCCTCCTCTGACCAACAAGGAGGGTTATCCTTAACAAAATGGCAGGGACTATTGCCCCAACTTACAATGACTCACCTAGAGTCGACTTCTCTAGGATAGTCTAATAACCCTAGGGCCCCACAACTGTGGGGACTTTAACCCTTGGCCAATAGGAGGGTTACCCACAATGACTTTACATGACTCGTTACATTATTGAATCTCCTGATTGGAACATCAGGGAATGACATGACTCAATTACATTATAGATACTTCTCGGAATAAACATCGGGGTACAATACATAAGATATACAAGTGAATGCATTCCAAAGTTACAAATACATCAACAAAGTTTAACCTAACAATTCTCCCTTTACATAGAGTAATCATCAACAACCCTCAAAATTTTAACCAAGGAATCTCACAATTCCAGAGGAATATTTTTTTTAATTGTTTTTATTGCTCCTCTTTACACATCCTCTCACAGATTTCCCTTTGATAATTTTTCAAACTGCTATGTGTATTAATAGAAAATATGCATTCTTCAATAAATCACATATTCCTGTAGCCTCTATTTTTAATCTATGTCTCCTCCAATGGAAATTCCAATGTGTAGAAGGTCATCTCACATGTTACTTCTTCACCATGTTTACCCTTTTGAATTTCTCTTTGTCATTGAATTCCCTATAGGGTAAGGAACAACCTATATGGGACACAAATATGTATGGGGAGGGTAATTCACAACTTCACAACAAATTCGATGTGTAGGAATCGTCATTGAGGCTTCACACACAATATCTATGGTTCACACAATGTCGCTATCAATGTATTTAGCCACCAAACATATCTTTGGGTTCCCTCCTTCAGTGTGTCATCAACACAACTTAGCTATAAACATTTAAAATCTAGGATCCAACATATATATATATTCTTCATGTTTGTATCCATTGATAAATGCCATAGATAATCAACAATTTTGGTTTTGACCCAACTTGTTGAGTGTTATCCAATGGTGCAAGTGTCCTTCTTATTTGCACCACCACACAACAACTAGCATAGGAGTTTCTAGATTTTGGGCATTGCCAATAAGACATGATGATTCTCTTCCTTTTCTCAATTCATTTTGTAAATGGTCACAATTGCAACATCAATTACAAATATTACTTTGGCAAGGCGTTTATATACTAGATTTACCACCATGAACACAAAGCTGAAGGAGGTTCCTCCACACCATTTCTTAGGGGGATTTACAAAGTAGGTAAAAAAATAACCATCTGTTGCACATGTGACTAAAACATTCACAATATGACCCCTCATCTCTAGGGTATCATATGAGTTGGTTTCCAAATCCTTGAAGAGCTACATCTAGAATTCCATAGCTCAAATATTAACCGAACAAGTCACTCTTGGTTACCAAAATGTGCCTCAATGAATTCCTCTATCCATGAGTTCAACAAAGACGCTAATCCTTGGTTATGATATTTGGTTGCTTGTTCAATTGTAGGCTCTATTCACCAACATGTAGGACTTCCCGAAATCTAGACTACCTCCTCCCACAGGTTTTCATACAACTCCACAGATCTCCTTTTGTGGCCTAATGCTCTACACACTACTCTTCTTGATAGTATTATCCATCTTAAGAACCCTAGCCACTCTTGTGGCTCTTACACTAATTGTTGGGATTTAACCAATCATACATACATATACATACACACACACACACACACACACATATATCTATAT
>LPNX010498132.1:222880-245127 GCA_001517045.1 Pseudotsuga menziesii
GAGAAGTAAGGTTGGATCATAGTGCTCTGACCATGGTTGATGGAGAAAACCTAAGAGTTAGACCTTATATGAATCTTTTCATATGAATGGGGCCTAAAATCAACACCATGTATATCGTGAAATAAAGTTACCCACATAAGTGCATCCTTTATCATGGTAAAATTTGAACACATATAGTATCTCAAAAGAATTTTGGCCTTAAACTTAGATATGGGTATTCATTAGGAGCTTTTGTTAGTGGTACCAAGAATGGGTTTAGTGGCCTAGTGTCATCCATAATGGGAAACAAGGATTCTTCTTATGGCATAATTTGGATTTCTAAATAAAAATCATGAATTTATATCTATTATACCAATGCTCTTAGAACTACAAGCAATTCATATGGCCCTAAAACCATTTCAAGCCATAAAAACATATTTCGCTTAAGAAAAAGGTATTTAATAGTAGTAAAGACAAGTATCAGGCATGAGGAATTATTCAAATACAAATATGGCATTATAATAATTCATGATTTTATCAAAATAATATTAATCATATTTTATGATAATGTTGTAGCCACAATAGATCCCTTCAATTTCCCATTAAATTGATGGGATCCCATTTTAAAATTCCATTGGTTTGCTTTGAATTTTTAGTTATTATGATTTATTAAGTTTTTCATTCACCACTTAGTTAGAATTTCGCAAGTAAAGAATTCAAATTTTTAGGGTTATATTTAATCCCAATGATTTTTGAAACCAATGCTACCCTTTTTTTTTCAAACTAACTTTTCAGATCCCTGATGTTGGAGTGCACACTTCAACATTGTGATTTTTTAATTAACATATCTTTCCAATTTTAAAAATTGTCTTTCCGACATAAAAATCATCTTTTCGATGTGTTGGATCTTTTGTTTTGTTGCAGACCAAGAAGCAAAATAAGTAGAAGTATTGGAATAAGTCCAAAATTCATAGTAAGTAAGGAAGAGTAGAAGAAGTGACAGAAGTAGCAGAAATAGTAGAAAGAATTGGAATATGCAAAAGCAAGGTAATCATCGCAATTGTTTTGGATTGATTCCTAACACAAAAGTATACAAAGGGAAGTAGAGAGAGAGAGGGGGGGAGAGAGAGAGAGAGTAAGAAGAGTTTATAGCTCAGAATATCCAAACACTAGAAGAACCAATTGTTGAGAGATATTTGGGTCAGTATGTTTTGTAATGGGTGCTTGGGGTTCTGTTTATCCCGTGACGGGTAATTCCACAGTGAATTTAAGGCCTAAGGCCACGCGATTGTTGTTGTAATGTAATTTTGTTGATTTAATGAAAGAGATTATCCCACCCCCCCCCAAAAAAAAAAAAATTCACATGGATTATGTCTATGTGATGATTCAACATTTATCTATATAATGGTTTTGCATTTATGGTCCTATTTTCTATTGTTTCGATGGATAGATGGCGAATCTGCTTAATTCTTGATGCAATATGGTGAATACTATTGTGATGTTTGATGTTGAAAAATACCTTTGTAACCATACAATTAACTAAACCCTTTATTATGTTGGTCTTGGTTGTGTTTCGGGTGATACCTTCCCCCTTAATGAGATTGAAATTGCCACCACTATAGACTATAATGACGCCCTTTTGTTGGCCCATGTGCAAGAACCCTGGTATTCGTTTTGTTCCAACAAATGGTTTCATTTCCAAGACTTGGTTTTTAACAAGACTCGGTTAACTGTATGGATGCTTTGGTGACAACTAGTGAGGTTTAAGATTGGTGGGAAAAGAAGATTTTTTATTTTTATTATTGAGGAAGTTAATCTAAGGGGGTGGGAAGTAACAAAGTGCATACAATAATATATACATAGGAACACTTCTATATTAATTCAAAGTTTTGTGGGTTTTTATTTTGATAAGTTTAGCAGAGTGACTACGATGACTTGAAGAAGCACCTTAATATCACAATAAAAAAAGGATGATTTGGTGTGTACTTAAAATATTTGATTAGGTTGAATCAGTTAAACTCTCCCTTGATGAGATTTGTTGATTTTTGGGTAGAATTAATATGTTTGGATATATTATGGATTTTGCAACATAAAAAAAATAATTGACACTAAAATTTGAAGACGAATTCAAGAGGGGAGCAAGAGGAATACTTGATTGGTTGAATTCATATTTCTACCTCTAGAATAGATTAGAGTGAAGGAGTAAACCCCCCACTCCTAGGGGGAAAAGTTGGGGTGATGCTACTACATTCTATAATGAATATTTACCATTAATGTAGGGTTTTGTTAGTGTTGAAGCTAGGGCTGAGAAAAGTAGAACAAAGAGTAGTGATCAAGGAAAATGGTTGAAATATCAACTATGAGAAGCACATAAGAGAAGCACACATATAGAATAAAATAAAATGAATGGGGAGGATAATGAAGAAATTCAATAGGATCTATGTCAAATGAAGTGGAGATAGGAATTTCCAAGTTCCAAGTTAAGAGAATAAGGGATTGACGTGTTAGATAGCCTAGTAAGAGGAGGTTCAATGGAAGGCACCAGTGGAATGAAGGATCATGAAGATCAATTTATACATAAAAAAGTTTTTTATCTAATGCCAGAAACACCCCTGAGTGCAAAAGAGAATCATCAAGAAATATTAGGACTTGCAAAAAATAAAAGTACTCTAGAAATTGAACTCCTCATTGAACAAGGAACAAAAAGGAATGGAGCAAGCACTCCCTTGTCTGATCCCCCAAAACCCTCGCAAAACATGGTAATAAAATCTCACAATATTTTGTTACAATTTTCCTGGTATAGTTAGATGAGTACTAGTAGTAATAACTCTCAATGTAGTTCGTTAATAAGAGTAAGTAGTGTTAGTTCTCAACACCCTAGTAGCAATCTTGTAGTACATCTATGACCTCAAGGGTTTATATTTGTAGGGACCCAAACTACAACACCAAGTGAAACACCTATGGAAGGAATTCCAGTAGGACCTTCGGTCCTTCGCTAAGGTTCCTAGAGTCTTGGGGGAACATTGAAGATGATGTAGTACAACATTGGTTTCTATGTGAAACAATTTGGAATGATAGAGTCACCCCATCAACATCCAAGTTAATGTAATTCCAAACACCCCTCCATGGTAGAGATTTACAAGGTATACTTGAGACTTGTCACAAAGGAAGGTTCCAAACACATTGGCTCCTACATTGGAAGAAACCAAAACCTTGTTCCTAGATGAGTTTTCACGACCTAAATTAGAACAGTAGGGAGTTGCAAAAATAAGAGAAATCTAACAAAGAATAGGAGGGCCATCCCGGGCATATGCACAACGATTCAAGTGTGTGTTAATAAATACATAAAGTATCCAGTGTACAAAACCCATCAAAAATAATGGTTCATTCAAGGACTTTTGTTTCTAACAAATATACCAAGATGCCTTTATTGCAACAAGTGATAGATTCTCCCAAGGTTTCTTTGGAACAAGCGATGAAGATTGAAGGTATGGTGAGATATCCAAACTCATTGGGAATGGGGATAAGCACTTCATCCTCTTATGGTGAATTAGCACATATACATCACAAATTAATAGAGATAACTAAGAGGATCCAAGATATGAATATACCAAAATCACAGTGACCAAAAGTATGGTGAACAGACTGCATGACAAAAAGGACATCATGGTTCATAATTCCCAAGGATGCAAGGAGGGCGGGTTCCATTGGGATGACCATTCAATAATAGTCCTAGTCCGATAGTCATGCATATTTATATGGCCAATAAATTTAATTCCATAGGTATGCCATCATATCCAAATACACCAATAGGTTCTCCTAATGACAATTGTGAAATTTGTAGATCATTTGGTAATACACCTCGACTATGCTCTGTGTATTAGAAATATTATTCAGTGCATAATACAGTCTATTGTGAATTATATGGGTCCATGATGCATAATAATTATAAGTTTAGAGGCATAAATTACCTCATAGAGAAGTTAGACCAATATATATTCAGAGTTGTGGATCAACCCCAGGGGATAAGAGAAGGACATGAAGGAGGATTCAGAGTCAAAAGAGGAGGAGGATTTAGAGCTAAAACATGAGCTTTCAAATCTAGTAAGAGAGGTGGTCACATAGGGCCACTACAATGTTACAATTGTGGTGATATTGGTCATTTCACTATAAGCAAAAGGACCTACAATGGAGGTTGTAGCTGAACCCCCCTACAACACATGTCTCTTCTATGTCTGGGGCAGATTTTTCTAGTGGAGGCATGTGGGAAGAGATCTTAGCGGATGTTTTTTATCAGTTCCCGCAAAACAATTATGGTGCATCAATGCATCTTTGATTTAGGTGCACCAATGCTTATTTTTTGGTAATGGTGCAACACCGATGCTCCTCGTTGGATTTTATACAAAAACAATTAGTGCTCCACTTTTGTAATGGTGAACCGATGCTCCTATTTGGATAAGGTGAACCTGTGTTGGTGCTCCTGATTGGTGAAAGTGCACCAATGGAGGTACTCCTTTTTGGTGAAGGAACATGGGTGATCCTTTTAACGAGTGGATGCATTGATCCTCCATGACCCATATGAACCAATATTATTTTGTTAAAAAAAATTGGTGCTCCATTTTTGAAATTGTGCATCAGTGCTCCTCTTATGTTTAGGTGCACCAATGGCAGTGCTCCTCTTTGGTGAAGGCAACCGCTGTCGGTGCTCCTCTTTGGTTAAGGAAAAATGGTACTCATTTTACTGTTTAAGCACACTAGTAATTTTGATAAACAAAATAATAGAACAATAAGTTGATTTTTTAACTTATTGAAAATATGGGAATTTTAAACGTTTTAAGGAAGTGAGAAGCATGTCTTCAAAAGAGGAAAAAATAGTTTTTTTTTTAATTTATTCATTTCACATGGTTGTACCAGAGAGAAGAATAAGAGGAAGAGGAAGAGGAAGAGTATTGTAGCCAAGAAACTGATTTTTTCTCTCTTCATTGTTTCATTTCTTACTATTGCCTATTTTATTTATACTATTTTTCATTTCTCACTATTGTTACTAGTTTGTTTTTTGTTTTGTTGTTTATTTTGGTTGGTTTGGGGGTTTTTCCTCTACTTTGCATGTTAATGTTGGATTTATTTTAGGTTCTTACATAAAAATATATGGTTTTTACCCACTTATTGAAAGAAGTAGTTTTTTTTTTTACTTTTGAAAGATGCAAGAAAAAATGTATTAAGAAGAGGGGGTAAAAGAGGGTTTTTTTCGCTTCTACATTTTCTACAAGAGAGAAGAGGAAGAGAAAGAGTATTACATCCAAGAAACCATTTTTTCCCTCTTCATTGTTTTATTTTTTCCATTATTTATTTTATTTCTATTGTTTTTCATTTCTCACTATTGTTCCTAATTTCCTATTTGGTTTTGTTGTTTGTTATTGTTGGTTTGAGAGTTTTTCCTCTATTTTGCGAGTTAATGGTGAATTAATTTAGGAATTTTCTTAAAAATATATGGACAGCAAATGAGGCACAAGTTTTGAAAAGAAAATTATACTTTTTTGCACAACATGGATGTATATCCATCGAGGTTTTCAACTCCTCTTTTTTCTAGGTTAACAAGGTTTATGTGCTTGCAAGCAACTATTTTCTATTGATGGAAATCTATTTTATTTTCACAGTGCTTCTCTTTGGTAGAAGTGAGTCAATGCATCTTTTGCATACACACACGAGTGCATATTTGGAAAAAGCGTACCAATGCTTCTCTTTGGTGAAGGCACGCTAGTTCTCTTCTTTAGTCTGAGAGAATTGATCCTCTATGTTAGGCATATTATCTCTAGTGGATGAGTGGATTTGGAGTGTTCTCATCAAATGATTTTCATGTAACAATTAAGTGGTTTTGGAATTACAAGAGATCCACTCATTAAGTGGTAAATGGACTTGTTTGACACCCACCATGGTTTTGTATGGGTGGTTTCATCACCATTACTATAAATTGTAATGCTTAACATTTCAATATTAATTATTAAACATTTCATGATATTATTTTTATTTTTATTGATATTGTCTTATTTCATATACTTTTAACTCTATTTTTTTATTTCAAACAATCAAAATTATAATTTTTGTTTAATATTCAACAAGTATTTCTTTTTAAAATTACACATAAGAGATTAATTAATAAACAATAGTAAGAACTAATACTTGTAACATTCAAAATCAAAGTTATTATATCACTACATTTTAATAATCTTATATTTATTAAATCAATTCCCTTTATTTGCATGTTTACAAGGTTTTTGTACACAACATATTTTTTTTTGTCATCAACACTCTTGTTTTGTATGGGCACAACGATGCTCATTGTTGGTTAATGTGCACTAGATCTCATCTTTCATATAAGTAAATCGATATTTCTTGATTGTACATCCATCAGTGCTATACGACTTTAAATTGTAATGCTTAGCATTTCAATATTATTTGTTAAACATTTTTATAATAGTATATTTATGTTTATTGATAATGTCTTATTTCATATGCTTTTAACTATAAAATTATATTTCAAACAATCAAATTATAATTATTTTAATATTAGGAAACCGTTTCATTTTTAAATTGTAAATAAGAGTTTCGTTAATAAATAAGGGTATGAACTAATAGTTGGAATATTCAAAATCAAAGTTATTATATCACTACATTTTAATAAATTCTCATGTATTTATTAAATCGTCTCCCTTTATTTGCTTGTTCACAAGTTTTTTGTGTGCAAAAAAATGTTTTTGGTCATCAATGTTCCTCTTTAGTATGGGCACACCTTATTTACTATAGGTGCACTAGTGCCTCATTACCAATGTACACTAGTGTGGTTTTGTCCAAGAATAGAATTGGTACTCCTCTTTGGTGAAGGCACATTGGTGCATCTTTGAAATAAGCACCCTGGTGCATCCTTAGTAGAAGTGCACTAATGAATCATTGGAAGAAGTGCACAGGTGCATATTTAATAGAAGCACACTAGTGAATCTTTGGAAAAAGTGCATTGGTCCATCTTTGACAGAAGCACATCGGTGCATATTTGATAGAAGCACACTAGTACATCTTTGGAAGATTGTACCGATGCATATTTGGAAAAATCACACTGGCGCAGTTGTAAAGTGCACTAATGAAAAAAACCTTTCTCTAAAGCCTCTAACCACCGATATTTTTTAGTTATAATAAATTTTCGTAAAATCCTCCACTAAAACATCTGGTACCATTAGTAGAGGTTGTAGAGAAGATTTTTTTGAGAATTTTGATCAATCTTGTAACACTAAAAAGCTACACTATAACCTCCTGATCTATAAGGCTTTTTCCTTGTAGTGTTTGGATTGTGATTGTCCTTCGCTTAAAATATCGTGGTGTACTTATTGCCACACTAGCACTCATACAATAGAAGAATTCCCAGAGCTTATTGCAAAATGGGAAGATCGTGCAAGAAGGCCGTGCAACTTTGTGAACTATGATCAGCGTGACGATCAAAATACAATAGGTTTTGTTGTAACTCGAGCAAGCACAAAAACTAGAATAGAGCCATAGCGACCAACCTTTCCAGCGATATAAAAATCATAACCAAAGAAAATGAAATACATATTAGTCCAAAAAAGGAAATTTAACATGAGGCAACATATATGTTTGGTCAGACACCAACTCCACCTGCTCGAGAAGGTAAAAGATTGTCGCATCATATCATGTCGGATGATGTAAGAGCTGAAGGCTAGGGATCAGGTATGGATAAATTTAGATATTGTATTTATTTATTGATCTAGTTGTTCGAAGGGATTTTATAATACTAAAATGCCACCCTAATTCTATGCAAGGTACTTTTGAACTTTCTAATGTTATGAAATATGAGGAAATATGCACTCTGCTCCTAGAGAAGAATATCTAGTTGGTGCATCAATAGTGAAGGAAGAGAATTGACTAAGAATTCCATTTGGATGCATATGAAAATGGTCATGATATCAAGAATGTAATGTTGAATCTAGGCTCTAATGTGAATATCCTACCAAGGAATTCATGGAAAGTGATTGGCTCCCCAAAACTGGTGTATTCCCCTATTCAATTGTACATGGAAAGCTAGTACTTTATCTTCCCCATCAACATGATACATAACACTAAAGTGGATCTAGGAGGTGTCTGAACCACCATAGACTTTGAAGTAATTGAGATTATGGGTGAGATAGATCATTATCTAGCATTGCTTAAAATCGATTGGGCCTATGAGACTGTGGCATAATTGACCTAAAGAGCATAATGATGACCTTTAAATTTGATGGTATGAAGGTGAAACTTCCACTAGCACCACATAAAGGACTATAGTATACCAATTCAATTCAAGAAAATATTGAGCAAGATGTCCTAGATGGGATATATTTTCTTACCACAAGACAATAAATCCAACTGCAGAAGGTTCTATAAGTTGGTGAAGTATCCAGTCTTTTGAATCTAAACCTATAGATGCTTGGGATAAGTGGAAGAATAGGTGCCATGAACTATCATCTAGACATAGTGCAATGAAAAAATCAGTTATGTGGATTTCCATGTGGATTTTAGTAACACACCAACATATGATGGAACCAATGGATTGGACATGTTTCTGCAAGAAATGGAGCCCTCAGTAAAGGAGCAATATCAAATGGATGTCTTCGACACAAGACTTAGGGGGACTCCCACAAGATGGTAGGAAATACACAAAGGTGATTTACCTGATTGGGATACCACACAACTCACTCTAATGATTCGATTCAAACCATCCTACATGCTAATATTGTCAAATAAGTTTACATGGAAGAGGCCAAACCTTATTAAAGAATTGAATTGTGTGAGTTGTACTAGGAATCAAGAGGCTTGAAACCATAGTTTTGGGTTCACCAATTATTTCATTAACTTGGAACTATTATGAAGGCTTGGTATCCCCACAAAGAAACAAGGAGGAAAATGGACTACTAGAAGAAGTTGTGTGAAAAGTTCTACCAATATTTCTCTTCCTCTTCCACTAGTGATACAGTGACAGAAGCAATGACAACTATTCAAAGTGAAATATTCACTAACCGGTTGTGGAAGGTAAGCCATACCTACATATGTCCTAACCACCAACAACTATCATAGTTTCACCTAATTCTCTCACAGCTTAAGAAACCTCTCTGTTGCATAGAGGTTGCATATGAAGAGCAAAAACCTGATGAACTAAAAAATGAAACACCTTAGCTTCGAGGAATTGGAAGTTGGTTGGTAATTTTGGTACTCTAGATCGGAAGATACTAGTGTATTCTATACACAACCCATGCATCTCATGAAATATAATATTAGTTCTGAATATAAGCCGAATATGGTATAAATTGGTGATTATTGGGATGACCAAACAATTTCTAAAATTACCTCCCTCCTAAAAGAGTATGAAGACCTGTTTCCATGAAACTTTATAGAGCTATAATAAATTCAAGGAGGACTAGGGGGAATGAAAATTTCATTTAAGGAAGATGCAAAACTGCCCAAGAATTAGGCATACCAACTAAACCCTCATACCAAATAGAAAGTAAAGAAGTAGATTTACTGCATGTTGAGCATAGGATTGGTTTTTCTAGTAGATGAGTTAGAATGGATCAGTCCATTTGTGATTAAGATCTAAAAAGATACAGAAGACAACTATCTTTGTGTGGATTATTGTAGTCTGAATGTTGCTTTCGTACATGATCCCTTTTTGATACCCTTCAATGATGAAGTGCTATATCAAGTGGTGAGAAATGAAGCATATTATTTCATAGATGGATTTTGAAGGTATCATCAAGTTTGGATGTTGGAAGAGGATAAGAAGAAGACTACACTTACCACTGAGTGGGGGTCATTTGCATACAATTTCATGCCATTTGGGATAAATAATGCACCAAATTCCTTCTCAAGGATAGTGATAGTTTATTTTCATGATATTTTGCAAAAAATATTGGAAGTATATCTGTATGATTGGACAATACATATTATACTAAAGGACCATATTGCATTCCTAAGACTTATTTTGGATTGTTGTAGATAGATGGGGATTTTGTTGAACCTATGGAAGTGTATATTTTGTGTTCCCTTTGGAAATATGTTGGGACATATTATTTGCAAGGATGGGGTGTTATTCAACCCTACAAAAATGTCTCTATTGTAAATCTGTAGGTGTTAATGGAAATGAAATATTTGCAATCCACATTGGGTCACACGAGGTACTACAAAGATTCATATGCACCTATGCATCTATTACTGCCTCTTTGGAGAAGTTAAGAAGAAGGATGAGAAAATTTTCATTGGAGTGAGCACTATGAGCTTGCATTCAAAGAAATTAAAGAACGAATGGTGAATGCCTCAATTCTAGCATTACCCTATTTGACAAATGAACTTTTCATGGTAGTCTAATTACGCTCTACTTTTAATATTTTTCCGCTAGAAAAATACATAGGATGATCCATCTCTCCTTCCCTGAAATTTCATGTTCATGTTGATGCATCAAGTATTATCCTTAGCGTTGTTTTGGCTCAGGCCAGGGAAGGAGAGATGGGTCATCTTGTGTATTTTTCCAACAAAAAACTATGCCAAGTAGATTACAATTACACTACCATAGAAAGGGAGGGATTAACCATGATCTATGCATTACAAAAGATATATAGCTACATATTAGATGGGAATTTCAAGTTTTTCATGGATCATTCTACCTTGAAGTATCTAGTGAATAATTTAGTGTTAGAAGGAAGAATACATAGGTGTCTACTTTTGTTTCAAGAGTTCTCATTTGAGGTCATAGTGAATCTGGGAAAACATAATCATGGACTAGACCATTTATCTCACATAGAATTGGGGGAAGTTGATGGACCAATAGATGGCGAAATTCCATATGTTTCATTGTTTAAGTAGAATTTGTTCCTAGTCACCTCAAGGAGATCACACTATTTTTTACAACCGATAAGGCCCTAGACGAATTCGCCCCCACATAGAAGATACATTTAGTTGTAAGAGATACAAAATATCATCTTATTGCAGGCCATCTACACAAGCTAGGGATTGATGTCATATTGCTTAGATATGTATTAGATCATTGTTACAGCTGATTTTACCACACATGGTAGATCATACATTTATTCCCTTCCTTGTCCCTATGTAGACTCTTTGGACCCCATGGATACCTTTAATGTTTCCAAGATCATCCCTAAAAACACCTATTATTTCCCATACGTGACTTTTAAACCCTTTCTCGCGTATACACGCGGATATAACCCTTAAACCCACGTACATCGGGATGTGTGCAAAAGGCCAAATATTTTTGGAGCTTTCCTTGATGTGGATTTGAGTCACTTGTCTCTTGGCCTTCCATATGCCTTGAGATCACTCGGATTTGACCTTCCATTACCCCATTGAAGCACTATATAAGGAACCCTTTGGATACACTGAAAGGGGATGAATTGAAGAGTAAGAAAACTATAGTCCATTGTTGCCAAAGCTTGATTATACTTGAGTCTGCATCCCTTTGTCCCTTGGAGCACTTTTTGTTCTTCCCAAGCTTGCATTTACTTGTGAGATTGCTATCAAGAGATGGAGGACTAAAGTGGTGGAGGCCCAGGTGGAGGACTCAATTTCTTCGGTTCGCAGACGTGCCGACGGAGGTTGTCATTCTTGTAATCTTTGATTTATATTAATAGAAATATCTTTTCCTGTCCAATGATGTGCATTTAAATGAATATTGAATCCATGGATGCTTTTGATTGCTTATACATTATTGATTATATATGCTAGAGTAGGTCTAACACAATTATATAACATGCTTGTCTTGTTTGTTGATTGTTGAGAGAGCCAATTGCTAACACGCGCAATAAGGTACATCAATCATCTGGAATAAGGTATGTTTTGAGATCCTTTAGTGTTTGATGTTTTATTTCTCTTGCATATGGGAAGGGATTGATTTATGTGGTTACTCTATCTGTTGTGGTACCCCAAGCCATAGGAAGTTTTCTCCATAACAGAATTGGAGACCATACTGGGGGTGTTCCTTGTTTTTCTTTGGGGTTTGGGGGCACAATGTGCTTGATATTCTTGACTTGCTCTTTGTTTCTCCTTGTTTCTATGTTTCATTTTATAGTATGTTCATCCATTGACACTCCCCTTTATTGGTTTGACCCTTGGCCTGCTTTTTACCACTATATTCTCTGTATACGTAGGTTTTTGGCCAAAAGTCATGTACGTACGCGGATTTTTGGCCAAAAGTCATGTATACATGTAGGCTTTTGGCCAAAATCTGTGTATACATCCATCTTTTTGGCCAAAAGTCGCATATATACATAGTTGTTCTTTAAACAGTCGCATACATCCTCCCTTTTGGTGAGTTTGATGTTGTGGGAGGTTGCTGGGTGGGTTGTGAGTGTGGTTGGGTCTTCCTTGGTTCTGATGTTGTCTGTTGGATGCTTCTTTTGTGACCAGAGACCATCTTTTCATTGATTTTTCTTTGAAAGTAGTTTTATTCATTTATCCTTTTTTTTTTGCCATTAGTGCATTACTCTTTTTTGTCTCAGTGTCTTGCTGGGCTTGTGTTTTATACTTGCTGCAGAGATTGAGAGTTTTAGATGACTTTTATTTCATTTTTCATGCTTTTATATTGAAAAATACAAAGTAGTTGCACTCTTAGTTTCATCTTAGATATGGATTTGAGGAGGTACTTGCATTGGATTGCTTAGATGAGAGTTTTGTTTAGGCTTTCATATATGAAGGATTGCGTTGGCATTCAGAAAGGAATATATATTTATTCACCTCATGTAGTGGCATACCCTATTTTTCATTCTACAAGATTGCACTTGGCATTGCTTGTTAGGAGTGCACTTTTATTTCACTGCTGAGTCTTCATATCATTAGTTGCACATCCATTTCCCTTTGAGTAATTACAGCCATTAAAATAAACGCATAATTTAAAATGAACTACACATTTTTCTTTTATAGGGTTCACCAACAAGAATAGGTTTTAGGGTCTTGGAATGGTTCATTGTGAGTTAATTCTCCAAGACCACTAAACAAAACAATTAGGTGTCTGTCTAGGTGAGAGAGAAATCCTTGATATTAGTATTTCTTAGGACGCTTCTCTTACACGGGAGTTAAGCACGAGGCAATGCACACAATTGCGATTGGGATAACCCCTGGTCACATTCTGTGAGCACCAGAGATATTTCTACGATTTTATTCATATCTGGGGGATCTTTCGATAGTTTTGGGCTTCACTACCCTGCCCATACGATCGATCCTACTATGACTGTCCTCTTGAGCATTGGTTATATTGAGGTGACCTTAGTTGGCTTACTTAGGTATCATAGGGGGTACTTGCACAGGTTATTATGTGAGTGTCCTGGCCAGGTAGAGGTTGGATAGCACAGTCACTTTATGCGTTGAAGTTGAGGGCCACTATAATTGGTTATGTACCTCTTCTTGTAGTGTATGGGAGTTTTGAGCCTCTCCTAGGCGAGACATAACTACTACATTCGGAAGCTCACATATCCTCCCCTTGGTTTTCTTGTATTTTGGTTGTATATTTTCTTAGGAGTTTGCTCTTTGTGCTCTAGTTGGCTTTTGGGATTGTGGTTACTTGAGTATATTTATGCTCTCTTGATTTTAGGTCCTTTTATTTTTGGCATGCCTGGTATCCTATCACTCGTCCTTGGTCCTAGTACAGACCCTGGTGTCAGACTTGGGGGAATCACAGCCCCTTACCATGCTCATAGATTTGGGAATGGTCATATTCCATCCTCTACTCCATTTGTGGAGGATTTTTATTGCCTTCGCTTGGTCTTTACACTAGTGGTCACCCTCACGGGGGTGGTAGTGGATACGTGAACGTTGGGTCCACACTTTACAATCCTTTTTATGGCCCATCATCCACCACACTATTTCCTTTGAATTTATTTGTCATGATCATTCCTCCCTATTCCATGTTGTTTGGATTATTGATTGACTATTTTGGGTTGTTTTGGACTAATATGGTTGTCATGTAAGGTCCAGTTTTTGTACACTCTCTCCAAGGTTTCGACCCGTTCATTCCTATCACAGGTATCATGTCTAAACTGGAATATAGGTTAGGATTTCACATTCTCTTGCATTTTGCATGACCTTATGACTGTTCCATTTTAACCTTAGGTACAAACCCATTCCATGGTATCACAAAACCTTCATGCTGTTGATAGAAGTGGTACTATGTGAATGGTAGAGCTTTCCTATACATGGGTGTCCTAGTTAGCTACCCTTTGCATTCAGTACCCATGATGTGAGTCCTCTCTTAGGTTAGGGAGTACTTTTTATAGTACCACCATGACCTTGCGCAAGAGCCTCATACTCCTCTTGATATTTTTGCTGGCCTTTTTCCCAGGACTCCCTTATGTCAAGTTGTGATTGCATTATCATGAGTTTTTCTTGCCTTATTGAGCCTTATGCCGGCTTCCATGACTTTGATTATCAGCCATATAGCCTGATCTTGTCTCATGTCCAGCCAAGCAGAGCCATTTTATATATCTTTTGCGGCTTGATTCCCCATTTTTTACCAGGAGGGGACTTTCCCCCGAGTGTCGTTATCCTACACATGTTTCCTTACATTGAGCATAGGTATGTTCCACTACTTGGAACTAGATTGTTTTCCCCTTGACACTCATTTCCTCCTAGATTTGTAACTATAAAGCACTTTTGTTCTTTTTCAACCTTTTCAAAATATCTGAAAAAGTCAAAAAAAAAATCAAAAAACTAAAAAGTCGGACATGAAAAGATGTTATCTTTGGCAACAGTCGAGTCATGTAGCCTTCGAATAGAACACTGTATATCACATCCATTGGTTGGGTTAGTAGTTTTACTTTAGGAGCTGTACTCGTTTATCTGAGTTTATCTCCACCGACTGGTTAAGATTCCAGTCCCTATGGAGCCTTTGTTGATGCCTTCTGTGTCACAGAGATGTCCCAGTTTTGTATGTTGAGTCTATGCTACATATATTCAGTCACCATTTCCCTTTATGCTCTTGTTCAAAGGAAGTTGAAGACTGAGTCAGCCATTCCTCAGTTTTCTTGACTTTGCATGTCGGCCATTCCCGGTACTGGTACTGGTTCGAGCACATTATGCTCGAGTCCTTCCACATTATATAACTTTGCTCAGTACCTCATGTTGGATGATAGGGGGTGCCTTAATGCCTTCCTTCTAGTGGATTTCATCCCATCAACTTCAGATCATTTATTCTGGGATAGGAGTCTAAAGTCATTTGAGTGCCTTGAGACTTACAATCATCAGTGGTAGGTTCTCTCGCCATCGAAATTTTTGGGAATACATCAATGTCCCCTGATTGATGGATTCTTTCAAGTGTTTGACCTCAACACATTTATTCACACTTTTTAGATTGCACTCTATTACCTTGATTCCCATTTTCATTATCGGTGGGTGATCTCGCGTCTGTTAATGATATACATCAATGACCGGTAATCAGACGATGGACTACTATGTTTGACCTTGACACCTCTATTCACATAGTAGGACATGTACTCGTAGCGGTTTGTGTAGAATACTTTCCATATTGGTGGCATTTCCAATATGCTACCTCCTTGATCGTGCCAGTGTTCATGAGAGTTCATCTCTAGTGACTTGATTCCAGTGTATGTTAGATATCTTCAGCCATTATGGAGATCTTGATCCATTGTATATATTCATCCTTCATGGAGATCATGATCCTTTGCATATATTCATCATGGAGATTCTGATTTATCTATATTGTATGTGGCGATGACCACACATGTCATATTTTGTATCATGCCTATTCATGGCCATTGTACTCTTATGTATCCAGGACTGTTGTATGTACTTGCACTCATATGCAGAGATATTTGTACTATATTGTTGGATGGTTGGTTCTTCCACCTGGTTCTTCATCACTCCACTTCTAGGAAGGATTTATAATGTATTTTTGCCATCGTATCACCCCTCTGAACTCACACATTAGGGGGCATCTGTTAAAGCTGATTTTACCACACATGGAAGATCACACATTTATGGCCTTCCCTATCCCTCTGTAGACTCTTTGGACCCCATGGATTATTTTTGTACCTTTGATGTTTCCAAGATCATCCCTAAAAACACCTGTTATTTGCCATACATGACTTTTAAACCCTTTCTCATGTATACACGTGGATATAACTCTTAAACCCACATACATTGGGATGTGTACAAAAGGCCAAATATTTTTGGAGTTTTTCGTGATGTGGATCTGAGTCACTTGTCTCTTGGCCTTCCATATGCCTTCAGATCGCTTGGATTTTACCTTCCATTACCCCATTGAAGCACTATATAAGGAACCCTTTGGATACATTGAAAGTGGAGGAATTGAAGAGCAACAAAACTATAGTCCATTGTTGTCGAAGCTTGATTATACTTGAGTCTGCATCCCTTTGTCCCTTAGAGAACTTTGTGTTCTTCCCAAGATTTCCTTTGCTTGTGATATTACTATTGAGAAATGGAGGATTGAAGTGGTGGAGGCCCAGGTGGAGGACTCAGTTTCTCCGATTCGGAAGCGTGTTGACAGAGGTTGTCATTGTTATAATCTCTGATTAATATTAATAGAAATATCTTTTCTTGTCCAATGATGTGAATTTAAATTAATATTGAATACATGGATGATTTTAATTGCTTGTACATTATTGATTATATATGCTAGAGTAGGTCTAACACAATTATATAGCATGCTTGTCTTGTTTGTTGATTGTTGGGAGAGCAAATTGCTAACACAAGCGAGATTGGAAAATCTCAATGGGGATCTACATCAACCATCCGGAATAAGGTATGTTTCGAGGTATTTTAGTGTTAGATGTTTTATTTCTCTTGCATATGGGAAGGGATTGATTTCTATGATTACTCTGTCTATTGTGGTACCCCAAACCATAGGAAGTTTTCTCCATAACAAAATTCTAGGTTCAATCCCCAGTATGGTCTCCAATTATATTACAAAGAAAAATTCCTATGGCTTGGGGTACCACAACAGACAGAGTAACCACAGAAATAAATCCCTTCTCATATGCAAGAGAAATAAAACATCTAATAGTAAAGGATCTCAAAACATACCTTATTCCAGATGATTGATGTAGATCCCCGTTGAACTTTTCCAATCTCGCTTGTGTTAGCAATTTGCTCTCTCAACAATCAGCAAACAAGACAAGCATGCTATATAATTGTGTTAGACATACTCTAGCATATATAATCAATAATGTATAAGCAATTAAAAGCATCCATGGATTCAATAATCATTTAAATGCACATCATTGGACAGGAAAAGATATTTCTATTAATATAAATTAGAGATTACAACAGTGACAACCTCTATCGGCACGTCTGCGAACTGGAGAAACTGAGTCCTCCACCTGGGCCTCCACCACTTCAATCCTCCATCTCTCTATCACAATCTCATAAGCAAAGGAAAGCTTGGGAAGAACACAAAGTGCTCCAAGGGACAAAGGGATGCAGACTCAAGTACAATCAAGCTTTGGCAACAATGGACTATAGTTTTCTTTCTCTTCAATTCCTTCCTTTCAATGTATCCAAAGGGTTCCTTATATAGTGATTCAATGGGGTAATGGAAGGTCAATCTGAGCAATCTCAAGGCATATGGAAGGCCAAGAGACAAGTGAATCAGATCCACATCAAGGAAAACTCCAAAAATATTTGGCCTTTTGCACACATCCCGATGTATGCGGGTTTAAGGGTTATATCTATGTGTATATGCGAGAAAGGGTGTAAAAGTCGCATATGGAAAATAACAAGTGTTTTTAGGGATGATCTTGGAAACATAAAAGGTACAAAAATAGTCCATGGGGTCCAAAGAGTCTGCAGAGGGACAGGGAAGGCCATAAATGTGTGATCTACCATGTGTGGTGAAATCAACTGTAACAATCATGAGTGTGACACCATTTTATGGGAATACCATGGCGACGTTGCATGAGGACATGTTGGAAAAAAATATAGGTATAAAGGTGCTATAAGTTGGTGTGTGGTGTCCTACATTATTCAAAGATGGCAAGGAGTACGCAAAGAAATGTGATGTATGTCAATGTGTTGGCTTACAATCCCACAGAGATTAACTTCCCTTGAATCTAGTCCGAGCACAGTAGGATTTTGAGAAGTGGGAAATTGAATTCATGGGACCAATTCACCCACCCATAAATCTCTCCAAATATAGGTACATTATTACCGCAACAGATTATCTAATGAAGTGGGCTGAACCTGTAGCAGGCCAAGATTGTTCTGCATAAAAAATTTCTTAGTTTATCTTTGATAACATTATAACTTGCTTTCGGTGTCCAATAATTCTCAACAGTGATCAAGGTAAGAATTCTATGAACAATACAACTGAAGAATTGACTAAAGAGTTCATGATTTAACATCATAATATCAGTTTATATCACCCTTAGGAAAACGACATGATTGAAGCATTCAACAAGATTCTAGAGATGGGATTGACCAAAGTCTATTCCACAAATAGAGATGACTAGGATGTGCATGTTCCAGTTGTGTCATGAGCCTATATATCACAAATGAAACACAATTGACAAAAGAGGAGTTATTTGCGTAACATCTTGTTCAACATATGGAACTTAAAGAATGTCTCTTTCTACCAGAATGTCATGCAACAATAGAGAAAGGAAGGAAGAAATCATGGTACAATAGCTACATCAAGAAGAAGCAGTTCACTGTAGGCATCAAAGTAATACTATATCACAACAAATTTCTGAAGGATTCTGGGAAGTTATCGATGCATTGGCTGGGAACATGTTTTTGCAGAGATTTGAGATTCAGTTGCTGTGAAACTTGTGCATATCAACAGTATTTTTCATTCATGATGGGTGGATGGTGAATTTTGAGAGTGTTATGTTTACACTAAGTAATTTTGTAACAAATCAGTCTTTCTTGTGGGAGTGAGTTATTTAGGAGTTAGAGTTTGGGTTTTTTAATTTTTAGTTCACTAAGGTGTCTTTAGTGTAGTTTTCCTATTCAGTTTTAATTTTTTGAAATTCATTTTAGTTGCAAGTTAGTCAGCACTATTATGGTTAGAGAGGGCCCCACAATTATAGTTATCTTTTGTCCATAGTCCAGTATCGCAACACAAACATTCCTTTTTTCATATTTATGATCATTCGTGGGAACCCATAGCCATTATACCTTATCTAAGGTGTCATTAAAACAATATCTTCCATCTCTGCTATATCGTAACACCCCAAACCGACTAGTTGTTTCCCTCATGTGATGCATTTTCCATCATTATATTGTTGTCATACATTCAATTCCCTAAACTATTATCCTCAAGTTGTTTATAGGCCATAAAGAAGATCCCTATCCCATACCCGAATCTTTGAAGCATCCGTTCATATCCAATCCTTACCATGCAAAACACCACCCCACCATGGTTTCCCCATATATAAAAAAGGAGACATAATATCCCTTATCACTAATAGTCACTTCCCCATGCATCATCTTACTGATGTCATGCAGATCATCCCAGTTTCCCCTATATCCTTTCATTCATTGGTATATGAGTTGTTGGATATTTCCCTATGGAACATCCTGTTGATCGCTCCTATACATTGCTTGCAATAGATGAACTACACAAAGGAGTAGAATGGATCATGTCATTAGGAACCTATTCCACCAATATACAAACATAGTACATGTAATTTAGATGGTAAGGAATGAATTTCAAATAGTGTATATTGAGAAGCTTTCAAGCATCACAATTCATCAAGAAGGAATTCCAAAAGAAAAGAGGTCCATGTACATACCAAGATAGAGGAAGTAACTATTATAATCAGGACCACATATCTCAAATCCTTGCTTTAAAATAGACCCAGAATCAAGGTGATATCAACCAACCTAGATTTGAGGACAAATCCCGTTTAAAGAAGGTGGCAATGTTAAGTATATAAATACATAACTATAAATAACATTTAAGTTTAATAATAAGAAAATAAATGTTATACTAATAACTTAATAAGCACATAAAGACACAAAGAAGGAGACAATGTTTATATTAATTATATTTATAACTAATTTATTTTAGAGTATAATTACCAAAAGGTAACCATCATATAAGGTCATGACTTGACCTAAAAGATCATTATGGGGGCCTATATATTTGGCCATTCTTATTATACTTATCATATTATATTATCTTATTTATTCAATAAACATATATATATATATATATATATATATATATTAGCCATGGTTTCGTGGATATAACATAGAGAATGAATTATTCTATTTTAGAGATAAAGAACGATTCTTAAGCTCAAGGTCCATGACTAAGGCCTTTAAGCACTACATAAAACCTCTCTTGTGGATGTTTAACTTGTGAATGGGTATATATATCGATGCTAGTAATATGTTTTGAGGATCAAGGAGGTCTCAAATTGGCCTTGAAAAAATTTGGTTGTTAATATCTATAAGAAGTGTTTACGATTCAAGGGTCCTAAAAAGGGATTCAAACTAACATACTCAACCCCCCTCATGTGGATAGTTGTTCTTGTGGAACTAATATGGACATTGTTAGAAGGTTTTGAGAAACAAGAATGGGTATTGAAACCTTGTCAATGATCAATGAATTAAACCTAAAACTCAGGCCATAAATCAATCTTACAATGCTTAAGGTCCCTAAATTACGCATTGAATTACCTTACATGACTTATGTGAGGAATATTTTCCCTCTATGTAGGAATGTGGGAACCATTAGTACGTTTTGAGAAATAAGGATGGGTCTTAAGTAATTGAACATGTGTGGTGGAGTAAATGAGGGCCTCATTCCCTAAATGAAGCTTATAGGGCTCAAGTTCCATGAACAATTTATCAAACCACCACATAGGGCCTATGAGGAGGTTCCTTACCCTCCCAATGGGGATCTAGGTACCATTAAGAGGATTTAATAACCAAGAATTGGTCTTGGGAATTAACTATGATTGGGTGAGGATGTGTGGCAATTACCTACTCTATAATAAAATTTTAATGAAAAATACCAGGAATAAGGACTTAAACACCATTTAGAATTACTTCCTCATGGATTTGTGTCCTTCATGTGGGGATATTCCTACACTATGTTAGGATTTGTTTTAACACCAAGAATGAATTAGAGGGCCTTGATTTTAAGGGATGTGTATTGTGTACTTAACCATGTTTGTGGGGGGGGGACTTGAACCTTAGGCACTAGTTAAATCTTATATATTTTGAGGACCATTAATGAGGACTTTTAAACTGGTACAATGGACCTCTCTAGGGGTTTTTTATTTAAGTGGTAATATTGAAAACATGAGGAGGTTTTGAGTATCAAGGCTGGGTCAAATGGCCTTCACAATGGTTGAGATAGGAATATCAGGTTGTAGGTCCCAATTAAAGAATAATTTATAGCTTGAGGCTTGTGAACAATTCCCCAAATCACTACATGAGAAATTTTTAGGGGTCCTTTTTCCTTTGAGTAAGGATATGGGTACCATTATAATTTTTTGAGCATCAGGATGGGGTCTCTAGGCATTGACCATGGAGGACACCCAAGCCTTAGGATGTAAGGAAAATATTAGGGATCAAGTGCCATGAACATCAAGGTTGCAAACCACTTATACGGAAAACTTATTGTAGAAATTCAGACCAGCAATAGATTGATTTCACTCACAACAAATTACAATTGATCATGCAAAATTATCAACAATGGAGACTGAATATGGAGCTGTAACACAAAATTATATTAACTCAGTGTACAATAGCCAACCCTGTAATAACATAGGTTGATGAATATATAGAATACATCAATAGGTCGAATGCACAAGGAGGCATCCAAAGCTAGCATAAAGCAGGCTTACCCAAAATAGGCAAATCCCCCATAGGTGTAAAAAGCTGATCCCAAATCCGTCATGAGGCTCATGAATTGGCAAGGGCGCATGGGAAAGATAATGAGTGGTGGAATGGCAGCTCATACATGCTTTTGCATGGAGGAAAGAGTGGAGGAGGAAGAGGCAACAAAGCTGATTCACCTCACCTAGTCTTGCTTTCCTATGTGCCTTAAAACACTGAAAAAGCAGGGAATAAAGAAGAAAAAACAGATGGGTACCTAGGAGGCCAGGAATAAATAAGATTTGATTCCTAAGGCTTCCCCAAGTGCTACATGAGTCAAAGATGGCAAGTTTGACCTCTATGGATAGGAAATTAGCAACTTGCACATGGTGGGACTCATGGACTAGGCAAATAAG
>LPNX010498132.1:246754-367948 GCA_001517045.1 Pseudotsuga menziesii
AAAATCATTCTTGACATACTCACCACTATTGTCAGATCTGAGTGCTTTGAGTTTTCTTCCACACTAGTTTTCAACCAAAGCCTTGAAGACTTTGAATAGGCCAAAAACTTCTGACTTGTGTTTCATGAAGTGAACCCAACAATACCTGGAAAAATCATCAATAAAGGTCAATGCATATTTGGCCTAACTCATGGGCATATGAGGGAATGGGACAGCAACATCACTGTGAATCATCTCGAGGGGTCCAGAGGTTCTCTCATGGCTGGCTTTCTCAAATTTGTGCTCTGGGTGTTTTCCTAGGATACAGCCTTGGCAGACACCTTTGGAAAATTTTATCTTGGGCAACCCTATGACCATTTCTTTCTCACTTAGATCAGACAGATACTTGTAGTTTAGATGGCCAAATCTTTCATGCCATAGCTTGCTAGCTTCATTAGCATGGATAAGAAGAGCAGAGGGGTTTGAGTAAGGTAGGAAGTGTGAAAACATGTATACCTTTTGAGCATGATTCGCTACTCCTTTTGCAATGATTCTTCCACTTGAGATTTCTATGATCTCAACTTCATCTAGTGAGAATATGAATTTCTTAGGAGACCCAGTGTGGGTCATCTGGTACATTGACAGAAGGTTGGAGGCGAGACTAGGGACATACAGCACATTGTTGAACTGCCCATGATAAAGATCTATTCTTCCTTTGCCCATACTTTCAGTGAGAGAGTCATCTCCCAGTACAATAGATGGTCCTTTCGACTTGTACAATGAGGAGAAGGCCTCCTTAGTCGAAACCATGTGTCTTGAAGCTCCAGAATCTATGATAAAACTAGGTGAGCTTGATGTGCCAGCAACTAGAGCATGAACTCTCTCTCTCTATCATCCGAACTTGATCCTCCTTCTCTCTTCTTTGAGCCTTCTAGAAGGGAGATGCCATTCTTCTCCAACAGTTGAGTTAACATATCTATCTGCTTTTTCATACAAGAGCTTTCAGTATTATTTCCCTTCGAACAGTATGAGCACTTGTTCATATCACCTTTGTTTTTCTTCTTCTGGGTATTTTTCTTGGGACCTTGTTGATCCTCTGAAGACTGTTTCTTGTCTCTTCCTTTCTCAGGTGTCTTTTTAGCTTTCTTTTTGCTTTTTGAATCCACCCTCGAATCTCCAGCAACCAGAGCTTTGTCTTTGGAATGTTTGATGGTGCCCATCATCACCAGCGTGTCTTGTTCCTGTGTGAGAGATTCCATGAAATCTGCGAGGCTAGGCATCTTCCAGGTTCGAGCTGTGAGTTTTGTGGCATAGAAGGTCGAAACAAAGACTGAGTAGTCAGGTCCTAGCTTCGAGAGGATGGCCAACATGAGCTGATCATCTTTCTTTTCGATACCACACTGCTTCAGCTGCAAAACTAGTGCTTTGAACTTGGAGAAATATAGCTGCAGGGATTCAAAGCTGTTGGGACTCAGAGAAATCAGCTCATTTTCGATCTGATGTCCCCTCATCTCATCTGTCTTTCCAAAAAGCTCAGACAGCTTCTCCCATACTTGATCCGATGAAGTTAATCCATCGAGATGGAAAAGGAGGTCTCGGGAAATACTGAGACATAGGAGGCCATAGGCCTCATCTCTCCGATTGTGCCATTTGATCTTCTCTGCAGCAGCATTGGGCTCTGCTTCTATAGCCATAGTCACCCTGTAGAGGCCTTTCTCTCTCAAAAAGATCTCCATCTCTGCTTTCCATTCAAAATAGTTGAAGGGAGTCAAGATAGTTTTTTGTGAATCCATAGCTTCAGAAAATCTGTCCTGGCTGTCAGTAGAAGGCTCCCAGTCTTGATGTCGAAACTGAAAAACAATTTTGGAGGAGAGTAACAACCTACAATGGCTCTGATACCATGTAGAAATTCAGACCAGCAATAGATTGATTTCACTCACAACAAATTACAATTGATCATGCAAAATTATCAACAATCGAGACTGAATATGGAGCTGTAACACAAAATTATATTAACTCGGTGTACAATATCCAACCCTTTAATAACATAGGTTGCTGAATATATAGAATACATCAATAGGTTGAATGCACAAGGAGTCATCCAAAGCTAGCATAAAGCAGGCTTACCCAAAATAGGCAAATCCCCCATAGGTGTAAAAAGCTGATCCCAAATCTGTCATGAGGCTCACGAATTGGCAAGGGCGCATGGGCAAGCTAATGAGTGGTGGAATGGTAGCTCATACATGCTTTTGTATGGAGGAAAGAGTGGAGGAGGAAGAGGCAACAAAGCTGATTCACCTCACCTAGTCTTGCTTTCCTATGTGCCTTAAATTACTGAAAAAGCAGGGAATAAAGCAGAAAAAGCAGATGGGTACCTAGGAGGCCAAGAATAAAGCAGATTTGATTCCTAAGGCTTCCCCAAGCGCTACATGAGTCAAATATGGCAAGTTTGACCTCTATGGATAGGAAATTAGCAACTTGCACATGGTGGGACTCATGGACTAGGCAAATAAGACAAAAATAAATGAATTAATGTCTAAGTGGGTAAATACTATGGGTTGATTATTCTAACACTTATTGAGGGTATATTTTTCCTCTAAGTGAGGATATGGGCACCATTAATATATTTTGAGCACCAAGGATGGGTCTCATGGACGTTCACATGTATGAGGGAATAAAACTGAGTAGTAGTTGGACTCAATAAAGTTTCTAAGGATTGAGGTTGATCAAGTGCCAAACCACTACATAAAACTTATCGAAAGAATATTTGGTTTCCAAATGGGGATACGAGTTCCATTATAAGGATTTGATCATATAGGTTGGCTCATAGTGCCTTCATCATGGTCAAGGGAGAAAACTAAAAGTTTTAGGCCTTCTAAGAATCTTTTAGTGTGAAATTACCATGAATTAGGCCTCAAATCAACACCATATATGGTGAAATCAAAAGGTATCCACATAAGTGCATCCTTCATCATAGTAAAATTTGACCACAAATAATCTCTCAAGAGAGTTTTGGACTTAAAGTGAGATATGGGTACAATTAGAAAGTTTTGATAGGGAACCAAGGATGGGTTTAGTGGTATAATGTCATCCATAATAGGAAACAAGGATGGATAATGTGGATTCGGATTTTTAAAATAAAACCCATGGATTTATAGCTATAATGCCAATGCTCTTAGATCTTATGAGTAATCCATAAGGCCTTAAAACTAGTAGTCACTCCCTAAAAATATATTTATCCTAATAGAAAAATATATAAGTCTCATGGCCTAGAAAATGATTCAATTACAAATATGTCATTATAATAATTCACAAATTTAACAAAAAAAAGGCATTAAACAATATATTAAGATACACAAATTTCTCATAAACCTTTTAGTAAATTTCATTTCAAAATTATAATAACTAGATTCTATTAAAAAATTCCAACTAATTATATAGTGTTTTTACTATAATTACATTCGTAACAACTATATTGTTAACTATGTTAAAAAATTAAATAGAACCAATTGACTTTTATTGTACTCCATACACAAAAATTTAGCGCGAATCTTAATGTATTCCTAAATTATGATATTTTCCACATGATTTTAAGATAAACAAGAGTTGCATACAGAAAGTGTTGGAATATATCAAACCTAGTCATAATTTAGGATAACACAATTAATCATTATTTGATTAATTATCTACCCACCAGCTTAATTAGTTGGCATCCACTTGCACCCTAAAGTCAATACATGCCATCTATACCCCACGAATGCTTTATTTATGATTTTGGGTTGATCTTGACCACTTCATTGACTCCAAGAATTAATAAACAACGCTTTATGGTATATTCTTCTTTATTCTGCTTTATCTTGCCTTTCTGTGGATAAGGTAAAGCTAGTTAACTAGGAAATTGGTATCTTTTGTTGCCAACCCATCCTTCATGAATTTCTCTCCATTCTATAGGATTAGAATGTTTTTCCATCACTCTTGACAACTCACACATGATTTTTTCTAATTCCTGAGGTCCTTGACTGATTTGGGAAGTGCTTTAGCCACCTTTGTGGGTTTGCTATATTTTGGTATGTCAACAATTTTGAGATTTATGAGTTGTCTCCATACAACTCGATTTTCTTATGAGGTATGTACTATTTATGTACACTATTATTCATCATTATTCAATGTAAGTATACACACAAATATTCATCTCTTCATTCATGTGATTCAATCTCTTTTCTTCTCTCTATTTTTTCATGTGTATGCTTCTGAGAATTCTTAGTAGCAATATCTATTTCTTGTGCTTCTTCTTATCATATTTCCTCATAGCATTGAATCTATTATTTCTATATGGTATCATATCATCAAGGTTGATCAATTTATACATATTTGAGGAGCAGATCCAGTCTCTTATCCCTCTCTGAAGAGGAGATTGTCTAGCTTACAAGATTTTCTCCTAGTTTTGTTTTGTAGGTTGCAGAGAGTTTCTTCTTGAGAAAATCAATTCAGAAATATGGATTCTCCTTCATCAATAATTATGACTCCCTTCAACTACCATGAATGGAAAGCCAAAATTCTCATTCTATTGCATAGTAGGGGATTATACAAAGTTACTCTAGCTTTGGAGAATGAGCGCAACGTCATGATTGAGAAAGCTAAGTGGCATAATAGGTTGGATGAATCCTATGGATTAATTTTCCTCTCTATTTCTCCTAGTCTACTCTTTCATCTAAATGGTTTTACCACTTCAAACCAAGTGTGGACTCATTTGGAGTCTCTCTTTGGAGTTCAAGATCAGCTACATTAGAGGAAATTCAACTCAAAATGGGCCTTTTAACTCTAATTCAAATTCCATGTCATCATATGTTAGCCAATGAAATTGCTTTAAATTTGAAATACCGTATAGGTATTAAACATTTTTTTAATATAAATTTGGGGATAGGTATCATAAAAAAGAACTACTTTTTTTGTTTGTGTTTTCGACATATCTACCCGTGTTTTTACTTAAATTTCAATCGAGAGAGCTCGTTGGATACATAATTAAATTCTACATCCAATGAGTACCCACTCAGCATAATTTTGATGGACCTTGCTACCCCAAACACAAGAAATACCTGAAAAAACATGATGATGATGTCACCATCACATTTTTCAGATATTTCTTGTTTTTGGGGTAGCGGGGTCCGTCAAAAGTATGCCAAGTGCGTACTCGTTGGATGCAAAATTTAATTCTGCATCCAACAAGCTCTCCCAATCAAAATTTGAGTAAAAAAGTAGGGAGATATGTCAAAAATACAAACAAAAAAGTATTTTTCTTTTCTTCCTCCAAAATTAATAAATATTATTTTATTATTTTAACTATTATTTTATTAATATTTTTAGGAGGCCCATTTTGAGTTGAAATTTCCTCTAATGAGAGCACATCAATTGGAGATTGAGTTATTCTCACCGAGTCCAAGCAATTTTGATTCTCTTGAGGGTTTATTCACCAAATTCAAGTCACTTGTTTTAATGGTAAAAAATTGTGGGATTGAGAAAGAAGATGATCAATTAATACTTTCCATTCTTTCTAAACTGGGTCCTGATTACTCAGTTTTTGTGTCTACTTTTCGTGCTACTAGGCTTGTTGTTCCTAAATGGAAAATTCCTTCTTTGCGTACTTTTATTGATTCACTAGCAAAGGAGAAAGATAAATTGATCCATATGGGTTTCCTTAAATATTCCAAGGGCAAGAATCATGCTCTCATGTTTTAAGGAAGCAAGAATATCAAATCCAAAGAAAATCAAATTGTGAGAGAGAAGAAGCCAAAGTCAAAAATTGAAGATGAAGATCTAATGAAGAAAGTTAAGTAGAAAGGGAGCAAATACAAGTGTTCTTATTGAATCAAGGGATTTAATTCATAGAATAATTGTTTCAAGAATAATATTTTCATCATGTCTCAGCTTCTTGAGAAGCACAAGATCAAAGTTCCAGATGAGCTAGAGATGCATGTTGATTCCTTAGAACACTGTCACAGTTCGCAGTTCCAAGGTGATATAAATTATGCTTTCAGTGCCAAAGTTAAATCCATTTTTTATGTCTATGATATAGATTTAGTCTCTGATATTTAACAATCAGAAATATCATATCCTTTCTTTGATAATCCTCCTATCATTCCCCTAGATTCATCTCCCAAAAATTATGATTTTTCACTAGATACTGACTTGTCTTTGAGTAGCTCTTCCTCACTCCATAATTCTGATTTAGAAGCATGTTTGCAAGCTGATATGAATGTCATGAAAAAAATAATTCCACTATCCATATGATATACCATACCTTTGAATAATCCTAAGACTATATAAATCCCAAGTTCACTAATTGATTCCTCATTGGTCTCTTATGCAATGATACTTATCTTACATGATTTGATGTATTGTCTATATTTCAATGGTTGGATATCCATGAATTTATTCATATTTGGAAATATATTAAACATGTTTGGACCTGTTCTAAAAACTTATGGTTCATATCTCAATTCCATCCATCATTCATATTTTTATACCTACCAGTTTTCCCCATTTCCACATAGTTTTCCTAGTCTATCCCTATATCATAGTGGAGTCACTAAATCCTTTGTCTTTGTTGGTCCATATGATAATGTTTCTAATATATCAAAGTTTTATCATCTTGATATCGTATCTTGGAAGGTGCTACATAATATTGGAATATTGACATGTGATTCACATCACAAATTTGCAGCTATTCAGGGAATTGAGTGTGTGATAACTTGTATTGATTTTTGTACCCTTTGGGAAAGGGTATGCACATATGTATTTTCCATTTCAGATTGTGTTTGTATATCAGAGTTTTAAATAATCAAGAAGCATTAAGATAATTCTCCTACTTCATCATTTGATGAGATACCGGGAGTCTCTCCTCTCCCTTCTTGCAGGTTGTACACTCTAGCGCATGATCACGGAGTTCATGATTTCTTCATCAAGTATTTCGTCAAGAACCAGTTCATTCAGCTCATTCAAGTGAAGATAAGGATATGTTGAAGACACATTATTTTAAATTGTGTGCCTTGTCCTTTCTTTAGGGAGTATTTTCCCCATGTGATTTCGCCTCTTTCATCAGTTTTTTTTGGACATAATAATTGTTAAAGGGTGACCATAGCCTTTTTGTTGGGCCCTATATGTATCCACATGCACCTATATTTTTGGCATACCATCATAAATTCAGAATCAAAGTGGGGTGTTGGATTATATTAAACCCATTCATAACTTGGGATAAAATAATTAATCATTATTTGATTAATTATCTACCCACTAGCTTAATTAGTTGGCATCCACTTGCACCCTAAAGTCAATGCATGCAATATATACCCCATGAAAGATTTATTTATGATTTTGGGTTGATCTTGACCACTTTATGGACTCCTAGAAGTAGTAAACAATTCTTTACACCAGATTCTGCTTTATTCTACTTTATCCTGCCTTTCTATGGATAAGGTAAAGCTAGTTAACTAGGAAACTGGTATCTTTTGTTTCCAACCCATCATTCATGAGTTTCTCTCCATTTTCTAGGATTAGCATGGTTTTCCATAATTATTGAAAAATCACTCATGCTTTTTCTAATTTGTGAGGTCCTTCATTGATTTCGGAAGTGCTTCAGCCACCTATGGGGGTTTGCTGTATTCTGTTAAGTCGGCCTTTTTGAGCTTTATGAGTTGTGTCCATACAACTTGATTTTCCTATGAGGATTGTACTATTACTTAAAATATTATTCATCATTATTCAATGGAAGGATACACACCAATATTCATCTCTTCATTCATGTAATTCAGTCTCTTTTCTTCTCTCTATTAAATTCGTGTGTATGCTTGTGAGAATTCTTAGTAGCAAGATATATTTCATGTGCTTCTTCTTATCATGTTTGGTCATAGCACTGAAGCTATTAATTATACAGCAAGTATACACTAATATTATTATTATAAATATATACAAAATAATAATTAATAATAATTAATTGATATCTATATTGTAAAAGTGTTAGTAAACTAATAAAATTAATGTTATTTTTAGAAATAGTTGAATATGATATAATGTGAACCAAAATTTTAATTTGAATTCAACATAGTTCAATGGTGTTTCTCAAAATCATACTCAAATGTAACCCCTTGTTACAAACAAAAAAATCATCAACTTATACACATAATCCATATGAAGAAAATATATAGTGAATATGCAAGCCATCAAATCAAGAATATTCCACCCTCAATAAAAATCCTTAATAATAATTTGAAAAAAATGGAACATTAATCTGGATATGATATTGACAAATATAACATATGCATTCTCTCTAGTTCCTTCCCCATTGAAGCCGAAAATTCCTATTTGCATAACAAGAATATGCTAAACTTTCGCATGGGTTCGTTGTAATTCTTGAGTTAGTTTATTCATTTGAATAGTTAAATGTTGTCTAACTAATATAAAAATATCTCCATTAGAATGAGCTTGTTGCAACTCATCCTTGATAGATTTACTATCCTGGAAATAAGCCTCCAGATTTGCAATTTGACCAAATGAACTTCTAATTTTCTACTCCTTATCATTTCGCAAAGCTGCAATATGTGCACGAAATCACTCCAATTCATGTTTAGAGACAACAATATCTTAACTCATTGCTTTGTTTTTTGTATTCAACCTTTTATTTTTTGAAGTACAAGCCTTTGCATCTCTGGATTTTGAGTTACACTTATGTTCCAACATCTCTTGAGGTGGTAGCAAATCCAAAGGATGATGACCACCATGAGGTCCCATGTCTGGACCATACATCTCAAACCCCATGCGTAGCCCTGAAAGGTGACTAACAAACGAAGGTAGCATGTTACCTCTACTAGACATCTATTCTCCTCTACAAATTTACCTCCCACTTGATTGAAATTGAGTCAACTACAAATATTTTTGTTAAAATATGATAATTAATTCATACTACAAAATTATATAGGTAAAGAAGGAGAACATAATTACTAATGTTTGTTTAATGTTGTTTAAAAATTGCTAGAATTCCATGCGAGTATGATCATGCATGGCATTAGTTGTGGATCCTGATCTTCCTTATTCAGATGTTGTGTTTCATCCATGTTTGGATCTTAGTACCATGATGGGGTGTTACAACCGATTTTACCACACATGGTTGATCACACTTTTATGGCCTTCCATGTCCCTCTTCAGACTCTTTGGACCCCATGGACTATTTTTGTACCTTTGATGTTTCCAATATCATCCCTAAAAACACTCATTATTTGCTATACATGAATTTTAATCCCTTTCTTGTGTATATACACGGATATTACCCTTAAACCCGTGTACATCGGGATGTGTGCAAAAGGCCAAATATTTTTGGAGTTTTCCTTGATGTGGATCCGAATGACTTGCCTCTTGGTCTTCCATATGCCTCAAGATCTATTGGATTTGACCTTCCATTACCCCATTGAAGCACTATATAAGGAACCCTTTGGATACATTTAAGAAGAGGAATTCAAGAGCAAGAAAACTATAGTCCATTGTCGTCGTAGCTTGCTTATACTTGAGTCTGCATACATTTGTCTCTCAGAGAACTTTGTGTTCTTCCCATGCTTGCCTTTGCTTGTGAGATCACTATTGAGAGATGGAGGATTGAGGTGGTGGAGGCCCAGGAGGAGGAGTTAGTTTCTCCAGTTAGCAGATGTACTGACAGAGGTTGTCAGTTGTGTAATCTATGATTCCTTTAAAAGAAATATCTTTTCCTATCCAATGATGTGCACTTGAAAGAATATTGAATCCATGGATGTGTTTAATTGCTTATGTATCATTGATTACATATGCTAGAGTATGTCTAACACTATATTATATAGCATTCTTTCCTTGTTTACTGTTGTTGAGAGTAAATTGATAACATAGGTGAGATTGGAAAAAGCTCAACAGGGATCTACTACAACCATCCGGAATAAGGTATGTTTTGAGATCCTTTAGTGTTACATGTTGTATTTCTCTTGCATATGGGGAAGGGATTGATTTATACAGTTTCTTTGTCTATTTTGGTACACCCCAAGCCATAGGAAGTTTTCTCTGTAACAGAATTGGCGACCATACTGGGGAGGTTCCTAGTTGTTTTTATTAGGGGGTTTTTGGCATTCAATGTGCTTTTCTTGCTATGATTTTTCTGTTTCTGTTTCGAGTCTGGGGGCATGATTACCCAATAGTATCTTGAAGAAGTAAATTTTGTCTCAATTTTTCCATATACCTTATTTTTCTATCTTTTTCTTCCTATACGTGGGTTTTTCTATCACAGTTGCGTATACACACGGGTTTTCCTGGAAAAGTCATGTATGTACGCAGGTTTACTGAGAAAAGTCACGTATGCCCTGATTTTTTGTTTTTTTGGGGAAGATTAAGTGTTGCTGGGTGAGTGTGTGTGATTTCTGAGTCTTCTTTGATGCTTCTAGAGTCTGTATCTCCCTTCTGTTTCTGACTAGAGGCTCTTTTTTATTTGTTTTTTGAAAAATGTTCTTGTCATTTCATTTTCTATTTTTTGTTTTGGGATTAGTGCATTAGGTCTCTTTTACCTTGGTTCTTTGCTTGGCTGCTATATATGAGTGCTTGCATAGTCTAAGGGTTGTAGAGTCATACTTTTTCTTTTTATCTCATTTAATTCAAAAATACAAAAACATTTTGCTTTTTTGCATTGTTATGCATTGTTTGCATTTTGCATTTAGCATGGTACTTGCATTAGGTTTGCTTGGTGAATATTAGTCATATTTTCATATAGGAAATGATTGCATATACATTTGAAGGGAAATTTTTGCACTTCACATAGTAGCATACCCTGTTTTTCATTCAACATAGTGCATTTGCATTGATTGTTAGGTGTGCATTTTAATCCTTGTTGTGTCATAACATCATTAGTTGCACGTCCATTTACCCTTTGAGTAATAAAACCAATAAAAATCAACACATAATAAAATGAATTACACTCTTCTCTTTTTTAGGGTGCACCAACAAGTTAGGTTTTAGGGTCTTGGAATAGTTCATTGTGAGTCAATTCTCCAAGACCACTAAACAAAACAATTAGATGTCTTTCCAGGTGAGAGTGTGAAATCTTTTATATAATTATTGTTCTCAGGATCCTCCTCTTACAAGGGATTTAAGCATGAGGCAGTGTGAGCGGTTATGATTGGGATGACCCCTGGTTGTAACTGAGTAGCACCGAAGATATTTCCAAGACTGTATTCATATCTGGGGGCTCTTTCGAGAGTTTCGGGATTTGCTACCTAGCCCATACGGTCATTCCTGCCTACGACTATCCACCTTAGCATTGTTTATATAGAGGCGACCTTAGTTTCCTTACTTCGGTTATAGAGGGGGTGTTTGCAGAGGTTATTCTGTAGGTGTCTTGGCCAGGTAGGGGTCGGATAGCACAATCTCTATATGCGTTGAAACTGAGGGCTGTTATAATTAGTTACAACCCTCTGCTTTTTGTGTATGGGAGTCTCAAGCCTCTCCTAGGTGAGACATACCTGCTTCATTCAGGAGCTCACATATTCTACCCTTGTTTGCTTGAGATTTGACTTTACATTTTATAGGTGTATGCTTTGTGCACGCTAGTTTTCCTAGGGTTTGTGTAATTATATCGAGCCTTTTTATTTTTTGAGTCATTGTGGATTCGAGCGTGGAACCCCGTCGTTCTTGTCATTTAGCAAGAATTATACCTTCCACATATCCTCCTCCTTTGGGAGAGAGAACCAGACAGTCCAGGAAGACTACTTCTCACTTTGATTCACACACCATGGGAGATCATGAGGATGAGATTCCAGAGATGTCTTCTCCACCTCACGAGATTCAGGAGGAATATCCTATTAGCACATATGATGCTTCACACGAACAACCTTCACAATCTAGTTATGATCCCTCATTCACAGGTCACCCGTATTGGTTTCTGGGTGATGAGACTCACCATGAACCCGTAAGGACTAGTCATGTTAGATATGACATGTCTAATATCCCTACACCCGATTCGGCACATCGTGTTGAGTCAGAAGTTGGTCCTAGCACTACACCTAGGGGTACTCCCATTCCTTTCGATGCAAAGAGATTTGGGCACACTAGTCACATTGCACCCTCCATCCCTGTGGTGGAGGCAACTTCACATGTTCATCCTAGATCTAGTGTTAGTAATCCTATGCGGATACTAGAACTGAGACGAGTGAACATTGGGAACACCACTTACATTCCTTCATATGTCCCTTCATCCTCAAACCCTGTTCCTTCAAATTTATTTTTAATGACTCATCCTCCCCCTAGTTCACATGGGCTTTCAGGCTGGAATGTTGCTACTAGCCATGTTCATGCTGCGACTGCTCGCACGGCAGTATCTTAGAGTCAAGTACCTCCTATTGTGTCAGTAGGTCATGTACCTGTTTCTGGATCGTCTCATGTTCCAGCTTCTATAGCTTTCCATACCCTTAACTATGGACATTCTCATGGTACATCCCATGGAACACCTTATGGAGATTCTCATGGACATTCGTATCGACTACACTATGGACAAAACTATCAACCATATGGATACGGGTATCAGCAAACTGCTTACTCTTCCAATTATGGATTTGTAGTGCCTCATAATCAAGGCACCCCACATCACAATGCTTCCATGCAAACCTACATGGGTCAAATGGGAGGAGGCTATTATGGCCAAGGCCATGGTATTTATAGAAATCAACCTTACACAAATCAAAACTACCAGGGAGCATGGAATCGACAGGCTCAACCTAGGCTCCCTTTCCTTGCAACTTTGAACATGCCTGACTTGTCAAGATTGATGAACGATCTTGTGTCTCATAACCTGGCATGGTCGGCTGTCCCTAACAAGCTTCCTTCGGACATTCCTATGTTCGAAGGTAAGGTTGGTGAAGATCCTGGTGAGCATGTCACCACTTTCCACCTTTGGTGCTCTTCCAATTCCTTACATGACGATTCCATTCGTTTGAGGCTATTTCAACGCACCATAACATGCCCTACAGCAAAATGGTATATAGAGTTACCAGGGGGGATTATGCTACATTTGATGATCTTGATCTGACTTTCCTTAATCATTTCCAGCTACCTGTACGTTACGACCTCGGTACCGAACTCTTGTAGACCTTTCAGCAAGATAAAGCCACACACATTTTGGATCATATTCAAGAGTGGCGTAGACGAAAATAGTTAATCAAAGCTTTTATACCACCAGAATTTCTTCTTGAGTGGTTCCTCAAATCTTTATTACCTTACATAGCGAAGTATGTTTTAACATCCATAGTTCAAAATGAGGAACAAGCTATTTTTGGGGCACAAGAGTTGGATTTGATCTATGCTCAATATGGACTTTTGTATGAGATTATACCTGATGCTCCTAGGTCCAATATTGAACCCAAGGTCAAGCCTGGGCCACATGCAAATGGTATTGTGGGCTGTACAAGTACCAAACCTATGGACTCAGTTGTGAAACAAGTGAGCCAATTGTTAATTAACCAGTCTGCATCGGGACAAGCTATGGCTTCGTATCAACCTACCCAATCAGTGAATTTACTTTCTGTGCAAATGCCAAACCCAAAAGGCAACCAGTAGCATGGAAGGAATAAAAATAAAAGAAAAAATAATTGTAAGGGTGGGAACAAGAACGAAAATGCTAATAATAATCACAAGAACACTAATGCTAGGGGAGACAAGTAGTCTAAATGTAAGGTGAATTTTCCTTGCAAGTTGTGTAAGGATGACCATTTCACTCACTTGCTCCCTCGTATGGAAGACGCCTTGAGGTTCATAGCATAGGGCCCAGTCGTCTTACCTAATCCTTTACCCAACAATCAAAATATGAACTCAAGGACCATTGATCCTGGTTGTGAATTGGGTGGAAATCAAAACCTGCTGGAGGTTGTTAGTGGTCATGGATGCATCAACATGATGAGTGCTACTAAGGTTGTGACTCATATGAAAGACTATGGTTCATCACAACCAAACCTTGGGAAATAACCTTCCCCACCCGAGAGCCCTTTGCGAATTGAAAAGCCTATGAATAAACCTGAATCTCCACCTCGCATTCCTAAGGGAGTCTTAAAGAATTCGAGGCACAATCCTAATGCCCAAATCACCTAGAACTATTCATTTGTCGAGGATTTGGGCTAGACTCCTTGTGCGATGTTTGCATTAGAAGTGCTTCAAAGTTGTCCTCCACATAGGAAAGCTTTGTTATCTACTCTTAGGGTCAATGATGATAACTCTTCTACTTTGATCAAATTTAAATCCATGGGAGTACAGCCTCGCTTTCTTTACTACGTGTCTCTTCTGATTCATGTAGAGTGTCTTAACAACACCATCAAGCATACTGTCATTGATGAAGGCACTGCTGCTTTCGTGATGTCTTTGTCTTGTTGGAAGGGTTTGGGTTCTCCCGAGTTGTCTCAATCCACCATTATGTTGACAAATTTCGATGGTAGATTGTTTTGGCAGTATGGAATTATTCCTTCCTTAAAGATCCAATTGGGAGGGAATACCGTCACAATCAAGGTTGAGGTGGTTGATGTGCCCCTTGACTACAATATTTTGCTGGGTCAAAATTGGATGTATAGTATTCAAGCCGTAGATTCTTCCCTCTTTCAAGTGATATGCTTTCCGTTTAATGGGAAGATTGTTACGATTGATCAAACCTCATTCAAAAATCTGAGTTTCAATGCATCCACAATGCATCATTGGGAGCTTCTATCTCGATTATCGATCATTGTCAACCGACAACTGGGAGTGTGGGCGTAGGTATGTATCCTTCTCTTATGGGAACCTTTAGTTGTCCTGCGCCCGTTCTTATGATTGAGTTTAGTTTTTGGGGGTCTTCATCCTCATTGAATTTGGTGTCTTTTTGTACTACCCATATGGAATATCCTTGGTTTCTTCCTTCACTGAGTACTACAAATATGCCCACTGAGACTGATGTGTCGTTGCCTGCAACGATGGTGGCTTATCAAGCTAATCTTGATTAGGTTGCAAAGCCTAGTCCTTCCTCTTCTTAGACAGAGGAGGAGGGCTCATATGTGCTTCCTACATGGGTAGTAGAGTCATCTCATTCACATGACTGCCTCGATGATATTTTTTCATCAGATGAAGCTATCCTTAAGGCCATATCGGGAGTTGAGAAACCTTGGGAGGAATTGCATCATCGATCATATTTTCTTCCTAAGCTTGATTGTATGGAGTGTGATGACTTTAGGGAGATTATTAGCGAGAAGATTGGTATCCCCATGGTTCCATTAAGCTCTCCTGGTCTAATGGCTGATGGAAACATGGCTAATGTATCACCAACTATTCTTATCAATATTTCTCGCAATTCTGACAAGGTTGAGAATGTCTACATTGGGGAATATTCTTCCCCTAATGAAATCAAGGAGTATATCACACTATTTAAAGAGTTTTGTGAAATATTTGCTTGTTCATACGATGAGATTCCAGGTATCGACCCTCGTATTGTCGAACATGAGATCAAAACCTATCCGGATGCGAAGCCAGTTCGACAACATTTGCATGCAGTGAATCCTAGAAAAGCACCCGCCATTAAGGTTGAGATAGAGAAACTATTGAAATCTGGTTTTATCTATCCAATTCCCTTGATGGAGTGGGTTTCAAATCCCATTCCAGTGGATAAGAAGTAGGGAGTGATCCATATATGCATTGATTTCCATGATCTAAATCGTACATGTCCTAAGGATAATTTTCCCACACCATTTATTGATCATATTTTGGATGAGTGTGCTGAGAGTGAGGTATTTTCCTTTATGGACGGTTTTTCCGAATATAATCAGATTCAGATTAAGCCCGAGGATCAACATAAGACCGCATTTATTTGTCCTTGGGGTACTTTTGCATATCAAGAAATGCCTTTCAACCTTAAAAATGCTAGAGCTACATTTCAGCGGGCCATGACCTTAATTTTTCATGATCTCAAAACAATTATCGAAGTATATTTGGATGATCTCGTTGCTCACTCTCGTTTGAGAGTGCATCATCCATATCATTTGAGATTAGTATTCAAAAGGTGCCTTCATTACCAGGTTCATTTAAATCCTCATAAGTGCATCTTTTGCGTGACTGTTGGTCGCTTGCTAGGATTCATCGTATCCAAGGAGGGTATAAGAGTTGATCCCTTAAAGGTTGAGGCAATACTTCAATTCTCTCCCCCATGTAATATTATACATCTTCAGTGCTTTCAAGGCATGGCCAACTTCTTGCGAAGATTCGTGGTTAATTTTTCCAATTTGACTAAAGGCTTTATGCGTCTTTTAAATAAGGACACTCCGTTTTACTGGGATGAGCGAGCCCAGGAGTCCTTTGATGCTCTTAAGAGAGCCTTAACAATGGCCCCCATGCTTAGTCCACCTGAATATACCCATGATTTCTTGATTTATGTGGTTGTGTCCATGGAGACGGTTGGTATGGTTTTGGTTCACGAGGATGAGGAGCTCCATGAGCATGTCATATATTATTTGAGTCAAAACCTTATAGATGCAAAACTTTGCTATTCCCATGTGGAGAAGCTAGCCTTGGCTACCGTTCATGCGGTTCAACGTTTGAGACACTACATTCACCTTCGCCAAACCTTGGTCATAGCTCATATCAATCCATTTCAGTTCACCCCCACTATAAGGATGATTGGGGGAAAATACAATAAATGGATTATCATTTTGCAAGAGTTTGATCTCGAGTTCGTTTCGGCAAAATCGAAGAAATCATTGATCTTTGCAGAGCTTATATCCGATTTTCCAAGTTTGCAGGTGGAGGAAGTTTATGAGGATACGTTTGTCGATGAGAATATTTTCCTTATCTCAACTTTGGACCCATGGTATGGGGATATCATTATATATTTTCAAACATTGAAGGTCCCTACTCACCTGTGATGGGATGAGTGATGAAGATTATGTCATGTAGCTAAGAACTACCTTATAGTGGATAACACTTTGTACCGCTGTGGGGTAGATTCCATTTTGCGTCGTTGTTTAACCCATGATGAGGCTGAGGTTGCGGCTGTCGATTATTTCATGAAGTTTGCAGAGGCTATTCCCATAATTAAATCCGATGGTGAGACAGCCATGCATTTCATGTTCAGCTGGATTATCACCTGGTTTGGCATTCCAAAAGAGCTTGTCACTGACCATGGTAGGCACTTTCAGAATAACATGATGGAAGAGTTGGCTTTCAAGTTAGGGTATAAGCAAGAGCATTCATCTTCTTATTACCTTTAGGTGAATGGATAAGTTGAAGCAATGAATAAATCACTTCATTCTATTCTCCAACGAACCGTCACATGAAGAAAGACTAATTGGCATATGATGTTGTATTCGGCTTTGTGGGCCTATAGAACTACGGTTAAGACTACCACCAGTTTCTCTCCATATCAGCTTGTACATGGGGTGGAGTCAGTTTTATCGGTTGAATGTGAAATACCTTCTCTGAAGCTAGCAGTAGATATTTTACTGGACACTTCCGCCTTGGAAGAGCGTTTGGTCCACTTAGAGTAGCTTGATGAGCAGCACCAAGATGCCTTAGTGGCTCTAGAGGTTAACAAGCATCGCGTCAAGGTCCAGTATGATAAATCTATCTGTCCAAGGAGGTTTAATGAAAGTGACTTGGTCCTTTTGTGGGATCAAGCTAAGGAACCCTTGGGGGCAGGGAAATTTAATACTAGGTGGAATGGTCCTTACATGGTTAAATGAGTCTTAGAGAAAGGCGCTTATGAGATGGTTATTATGAAGGGACAACTTTGGCGGAGCCTAGAAATGGGGTCTATCTCAAAAAATACAATGCATGATCTTCAGCCAGGGCTAATTGTTGTATATTATTGTACAGTTTTGCATTGCATAGTTATTTTTTCTTATGGTGATCAGGTTTGTTGATTAGTTTTCATTTCTTGTGGCATATGTCAATGGAGTCTTCTATTTACATAGGATTCACTAATGGTTCTAGCCTCCACACTCAAAACTCATCCTTGGCTACTTGGGTGATTTATACTCCTACGAGTCAAGTATTGTCTTCAGGAGGCATATGTTTATGGCCTTGTTTGAACAATGTTGTTGAATATAGTGATGTTATTGAGTTATTGCGTGATGCCATTTCACATGGTGTTCATTCTCTTGAGGTATGTCTTGATTCATAGTTATTGGTTTCACAGCTTAATGGCTTATATCGTATTAGGGATCTGACATTATTATGAAGATTCTTACATGTGATATTGCTAGAACGACAATTTCAGAATATAACATACATTCATGTTCCAAGAGTTTTTAATCAAGTTGCTAACTCATATGCTAACTATGTGTTAGATTAGCATTTGTTTCATACATTTTACACAATAAGAATATCACAAACATACATTTTACACACATGTAAATATGAATAAAACCGATCATCATAAAAGTTTTTTCATTAATATCCATTTTATATATCTCTTGCAGCTTGATTCCCCATTTTTACTGAGAGGGGACTTTCCCCCGAGTGTCATTATCCTGCACATGTTTCCTTGCATTGATCATAGGTATGTTCCATTGCTTGGAAATAGTTTGTTTTCCCTTTGACACTCGTCTCCTCCTAGATTTGTAGCTATAAATAAGTTTTATTCTTTTTCAAGCTTTTCAAAATATCTAAAATAGTCCAAAAAAAAAAAAAAAAATCTGGACAAGAAAAAATGTTATCTTTGGCAGCAGTCGAGTAGTGTCACCTTCAAACAGAGCACTGTATATCACATCCGTTGGTTGGGTCCATAGTTTGACTTTAGGAGCTCTACTCGTATCTATAAGTTTATCTCCACTGATTGGTCAAGATTCCAGTCCCTATGGAGCCTTTGTTGATGCCTCATGTGTCATGGAGATGTCCCAGTTTTGTATATCAAGTCTATGCTACCTACATTCAGTCACCATTCACCTGTATGATCTTGTTCGAAGGAATTTGAAGCCTGAGTCGGCCATTCCTCAGTTGTATTGAATTTGCATGTTGGTCATTTGTAGTACTATTACTGGTTCATGCACATCTTGATCGAGTCCTTCCACATTATACAGCGTTGCTAAGTACCTCATGTTAGTTGATGGGGGATGCCTTAATGCCCTCCTTCTAGCAGATTCCATCCCATCGACTTCAGATCATTTATTCTGGGATAGGAATCTAGAGTCATTTGAGTGTCTTGAGACTTACAGTCATCAGTGGTAGGTTCTATCGCCATCGAAAATTTTGGGAATACATCAATGTCCCCTAATCGATGGATTCTTCCAAGTGTTCGACCTCAGCACATTTATTCACACTTGTTAGATTGCGCGCTAGTACCTTGATTCCCATTTTCATTATCGGTGGGTGATCTCGCGTCTGTTAACGATATACATCAATGACTGGTAATCAGACGATGGACTACTATGTTCGACCTCGACACCTCTATTCACATAGTAGGACATGTACTTGTAGTGGTTTGTGTAGAATACTTTCTAGATTGGTGGAATTTCCTATATGCTACCTCCTTGATCGTGCCATTGTTCATGAGATGTCTATTCTTGTGACTTGATTCTAGTGTACATCAGATATCTTCAGCCATTATGGAGATCTTGATCCATAGTACATCTTCATCTTTCATGGAGTTATTGATCCTTCATATATCTTCATCATGAATATTCTGATCTATTGTATATTGTACGTGGTGATGACCACACAAGTCACAGTTTGTATATCATGCATATTCATGGGCATTGTATTCTTATGTATCTGGGACTGCTATATGTATTTGCAGTCATGTGGAGAGTTTGATTATAGTATTATACTGTTGAATGGCTGGTTCTTCCACCTGTTTCTTCATCACTCCACTTCTAGGATGGATTTATAATGTATTTCGGCCATCATGCTACCCCTTTGACCTCACACATTAGGGGGCATATGTTACAACTAATTTTACCACACATGGTTGATCACACTTTTATGGCCTTCCCTGTCCCTCTGCAGATTCTTTAGACCCCATGGACTATTTTTGTACCTTTGATGTTTCCAAGATCATCCCTAAAAACACTCATTATTTGTTGTACGTGACGTTTAATCCCTTTCTCGCGTATATACACGGATATTACCCTTAAACCCGCATACATCGGGATGTGTGCAAAAGGCCAAATGTTTTTGGAGTTTTCCTTGATGTGGATCTGAATCACTTGCCTCTTGGTCTTCCATATGCCTTGAGATCACTTGGATTTGATCTTCCATTAGCCCATTGAAGCACTATATAAGGAACCTTTTGGATACATTGAACAAGAGGAATTGAAGAGAAAGAAAACTATAGTCCAGTGTTGCCATAGCTTGCTTATACTTGAGTCTGCATCCCTTTGTCCCTTGGAGCACTTTGTGTTCTTCCCAAGCTTGTCTTTGCTTGTGAGCTTGCTATCAAGAGATGGAGGATTGAGGTGGTGGAGGCCCAAGTGGAGGACTCAGTTTTTCCTGTTCATAAACGTGCCGACAGAGGTTGTCACTTATGTAATCTCTGATTTATTTAATAGAAATATCTTTTCATGTCCAATGATGTGCAATTAAATGAATATCCATGGATGTGTTTAATTTCTTATGTATCATTGATTATATATGCTAGAGTAGTCCTAACACTATATTATATAGCATGCTTGCCTTGTTTACTGTTGTTGATAGTAAAATGATAATGCAAGCGAGATTTGAAAAGGCTCAATGGGGATCTACTACAATCGTCTGGAATAAGGTATGTTTCAAGATCCTTTAGTGTTAGATGTTGTATTTCTCTTGCATATGGGGAAGGGATTGATTTCTGTGGTTTCTCTGTTTGTTGTGGTACACCCCAAGCCATACGAAGTTTTCTCTGTAACAAGATTCCCACCACTAAAGTCTCCATGGGGGGTCTAAGGGCGGAGACAACTGATTTGAGATACCCCCCTAGTGGGGTTTAAGGGCAGATCCTGTAGTGAAAATTTAGGGAAAAATTCCTTGTAAAATTGTGTAATTTCAGAGTTGTGACTTGGTCAATAATGGGTTATTTATGGTCCCATGGTTTTCGAAAACTCATGGTATTTTCAATATAAAAGGAAGGCATTGTAATACAACTGTGTATTGTATTGTATTATATCATTATGAAAAAATGATCTCTATGATTGTGTGAGAGAGACTGTGAGAGAGTGAAGAGGAAGTGTAATGGGTGTTCTGTAGGTTGTATCCCTTCATTTTTGTTGGATGGTATAATAAAGGACTAGAAATTTCTGTGTGGACGTATCCCATCTTGGGTCAACCATGTTATATTGGTGTCTCTCTTGCAATGTCTTTATGTGTTTAATATTTGCATCTTTTTTATTGTTATTGCTCAGCAATCATGTTCTTCTAAAAACTAGTATCTAAGCCAAATGTCTATTTGGCTGGTAAATTCGCAGGAACTAAGGATTCCTAGTTCAAGTGGGAGCAATGGAAGAAGAAGGAAAGTTTAGGGTCGATAGATTTAATGAAAAAAATACCATTTATGGAAATGCATATGGAGGACTATTTGTACCAGGAGGATCTATTGATAATGTTGGGAGGAAAAGAAAACCCGTGGGTGAAACGAAGCACAGAGAATAGAAGGTTCTTCACAAAAACGCACTAGTAACAATATGGTTGTGCATGGCTTCATCGGTGGATTTCAATATTTCAGAAAAAAGACAATGAAGGATATAATGAAGGAATTGGATAAAATGTATAAAACTCCCTTGGTTTCCAACAAGGTATTTCTAATGAAACATTTATTTAATATGAATATGTCAGAAGGTGGATCTGGTGTTGATCATTTAAATGAGTTCAATACGATTACTAGTCAACTAAGTTTTGTAAAAGTGAACTTTGAAGATGAGGCTAGGGATCTTATAATATTGTTCCCGTTGTAAGAAAGTTGGAACATCTTGGTCATGGATGTAAGTAACTATGTCCCCGGTTCAAGAACTTTGAAATTTTTTGATGTTGTTGAAGTTATTCTTAGCGAGGAAATGCAAAGGAAAAGAACATGTGAGACATCCGGTAATGCATTGACCATGGAGAGCAGGGGAAGACAAAGGGACATAGGAAAGATATCATGTAATCATAATAGGTCTAGAAAATACATATTCAAGTCTATACTAGGAAATATAGAGTGTTGGAATTGTGGTAAGAGAGGAAACCTGAAGAAGTACTACAGAGCTCCAAAGAAGAAAGGATACATGAAACAAGAGACTGCTCAAAAAATTAATGTTACAATATGCTTTGATTCTTGCATCAGATAATATTAGTTATTATTAGGTAGTAGATTTAGGGGTTTCATTTAATGCTACACCTCATAGGAAATTCTTTCATGATTATGTTATAGGTGATTTTGGACATGTTTTATTGGGAGATGATGAACCATGTAAAATTGTTGGAATGGGTAAGGTACATGTTATCTCCTCAAATAATTTTGTAAATTTTGAGAATCTTCTTTCATTCATGCTTAATTTTTCATTTTCCTTGGTCATTTACTATTAATCCATATCTTCAAATTCCCCATTAAGTTCCCATTGATCATTATTGCTCAAAAGTATTGTTACTCTGTCTCAATCTACATTCCAAAACCTGGTTAGTATTGCTTAGAAACCCCAATTTTTACCTTTTTAGGTTTGTAATTATAAACTCTTGCCAAATAAAAAGGGGTGTGTGCACATTTCTTATTGTAATCCTATGCTAATATCATGTGTTAACTATATGATAACTCCAAGTCATATTCCAAATCTCAAGTATAGAATCTTTAAAGCTATAGGTCAATTCCATGAGTCAAGCACAAATCAATTCATATGCCACACAACACATTAAGTTGAGACCATGAGTCAAGCTGTAATTCAATCCTCAGGTTGATAAATCAAGTCCTAGAAACACAGCTATCAAAAACCCGCAAGGTGCCAAGTGCTCAATGATATAAGCGCCAAAGATTGTGTAGCTGTCCATTGGAGAAACGTAGCATTTGTTGTTGGAATGTTTGACAGAAACGAAGATATATGGCCATGAGCAGGAGTGGAAAGCCAAGAACACCTACATATACACAAATGATAAGGATCAAAGACATTTATCAGAGCAATACATTGTGAAAACAAGAGTTCAAAGGGTTCTTGCCTTCTGGGTTTCCTCTTTTACCACTTTAACTTGCTACATTTTTCAAATCATAGCAGATATTTTGGGAGATGGTTTATAAGGTATAAGAATCAAAATCGCATCAAAGGCCAAAGTATCGACAGTAGAATGTAAGCACCAAGCTCACAGTTATAATAGGGCATTAGGTCCAATGACAAGGGTTCATTATTTAAGCCGCCGAATATGCTATCAGAGACTTTTTCTATCTCAAGCATAGATGTCAAGAAAGTTTTGATCATTTACAGGTTTAGTGAAAATGATGGTATCATGTAGATAATAAAAACATCAGTGAATTCCACCCTACTCTGTTTCATGAAATTTTCACAGAGCCTCGATCTTCTTCTAACCTCTATGCATAGATTCCTATCCAAGTCTTTCAAAGAATTTCATTCTGCATATTTTGGGCATTTCGTGAATCATACTTGGTTATTCATTTAGCCTAATGAAGGACTTTCCTAATTATATTTTGAAGTATTTTTGTTAGGAGAGGAATGTTAGAGTAGTATTAAGTTAGACCTATGGTATCTAAGTTATTCCACTTAAGACTAGGTGGTCTTCCTATTTTATAAAATACTTGGATATTAAACCTGATTGTTTTGTCCTCTCTGAGATTTTCTCCATCGCCATGAGTAGCTCTTACAGAGAATATAGAAACATTTTGATCAAACTCGTGATGATGTACATAAATTTTTCATGCACACATCATTACAGTAAAGAGGAGATTCCCATAATTATTTAGTACCTTGTATTTTGTTCACAAACTAGAACTCAAGCCAAGTTACTCACAAATACTAAAGGTACATATCGAGCAAGGCTCGGAGAACTAGAGAAAGGGAAGAAATAAATGATCTCAGGATAGTTGAAGACAATGTTCCACTATTTTAAGTGACAATTGCACAACAGGAAGAATAGGTAGCTGAGAGTCAAATTCATGCTTCAAAGGCCTCATCCCGATGAACACCTTGACCTTGAAACCTTAGCAGAATTAGCTACTAAGATTGCTAACAATCCAGACCCTATTCAGTCTATAGAGGCCTCAGAAGATCATCCTTGAAGTGTTAAAAGATAAGGGAAAATGCATTTTTTACAATTTTGTGAACTGTTATAAAGTAGACTTTTCGGTGGCTTACAGGTTGGGGTTTTGGCTCTTTAGCCACTAAAAGCACAGAGAAGGGTAGAGTGGTATTCTTTTTGCACAGATCTCAGTTTGGTCTTTTCAAAGAGCATGAGGATGGTTTTTAAGTTAAGAATATAATTAAAGGGATATATCTTAGTGTTCTATTCCAGTTTTTGAGACAGATGTTGAGGCAAGAATATAAAGGAGTTTTCCTATTCCTAGTCAAAGATATTATAAGTTGTTAAAAGGATATTTCTGGGATGAGACAATTAGCTTCCACATGTCAATTGAATATTCTAGAAGGCATAGTCATCATCCAGCATACATGAGTAGCTATCAAGACTCAGTATTAGGATATGGTTTGACTCCCTTTATATAGGATATGTTCCTATTAATTTGGTATCATTTAATATTATAGACTATCTTTAGTTATTCGATCCTCTTTGATAGGATCTGAATTTTTGATGTAAAGACTATAAAGTCTATTGGTTTGAAGGACAAGAGGTCGATTTTGAATATTCTACTTTACTTTTTTTGTGAAGAGGCACTTTCTTTAATATAATCAGCCTACAAGCATCTTTCTTTCATTATTGTCAGATCTTCTTTTCTTATCTCTGTTCTGTGCTATTGATTTAAATGATATTCTTTGTCTATCTTTACAATCCTATGGTAACTATCACCTTAACTTTGATTATTAAAAATAGGATCATTAGCACTCATTTCTAGTTAATTGGTCCATCATATGTAATTGCTTTATGTATGTTCTGATTAATTCATTAGTTTCTTTATCCTTTTACCTATTTGATAATAGTCCTTGAAGGCCTTTTATTGTTTGAGTATACTTAAGACTATGTTGAGTAGATAATCCAGTGATGTTAGATATTCATCTTGATCCAAACACATACCCATCATTGAGAGAATATATTAAGTTACCAGGAATCTTCGAGCTACAACCTAGAAGAGTTTCCTGGAGTGATAACATTTTGGTGCCATTGCCGGGAAGAGGAGATTGAAGCTCAGCTTCCGTGGGAGATGACATAAGCTCCAACTTTGATGATAGATAAATACTAGGCACATTTTCAGTTGTAATCATCTATCTGGCGACTCCATTGCTTAGAAATATGTTGGCGACTCCATTGGTACGAAATGAACAAGATCTTAGCAAATAGGTATGAATTTTGTGCTTTCTCAAATATTTCTAGTTTCCCTAATCCAATTCCTAGTAGAGATGAATGGGAAAATAGTCTTCCCAGATTTCAAGGAGAAGAGTGGGAAGTTCCAGCTGAACACTTGCTAGATTTTCATGACTTTATTCATCGGTTGCAAGTTGTGCATGAGGATGTTAAAATCAATATCTTTTGGTATTCTTTAGAGGGGATTGCTCATGATTGGTACCGGTCTCTTCCTATTTCTAGTATCATCTCTTTGACATATTTTCATGCTGCCTTTCATTTGTTTGCAAAGGAATATTTTCAATTGATCTTTTATATTCTAAATGTTGTCATGAATTCAATTTATTGAATAAAGAACTAAACATTCATGAAGAGTATGCTGCAATAGGGGACACCCCTTATTGTGACCAAGATATTAATGAAATTCAAGATGATAACCATAGTAAAGATGCTTTTGACATTGTATCAAATGCATCTACTGACTTAGGCTGTCATGAAGATGAGATTGTCCCTATTGGCAACCCAAAAGATAAGGAGAAAATTGAAGGAACATCATGTAACAAATTTGGATCTGTAGCAAATACTAAGGAAAACCCTCAGTTTTATGATTTGCAGACAAAGGAAGAGTGCAATAGATATGAGGAGGAAGATGATGATCTGAAAATTCCATATCAGCAGTTCATCACGCATTCTTCTTAGTCAGAGGTTGAGCAATCTACAGTTAATAAGGAGATCATTGAAAGCAACCAGCAGCAGCATTTCATTCAAATGGAACTGCAGCATGGAGATTTATTTCTTTGTGACATTTACGACACTATTGCTGATTATTTGGAATCCATAAGCAGCATAAATGTCAAAATATTTTTGTTAGATGATAGCTAGTTCTGTCACCCTTTCAAACTACATTTTTGCATGCTATGGTTTCATTTATTTTTTGGGTCAAGATCAAGGATGATATCAGTAAATCATTTTCTTACATGGCTTCATTGGAAGTATGATTTTACTTGATAAGAGGTAGTACAATTGGTTAGCATAGGAGTTAGCAAAAGAATAATCTCTTCATATGAGCACGTAAATTGTTTTTAGTTTTCTTGAATAAGTGAAGCAGGTTACAGGAAGGCTACAGGTTTGCAAGGGATCAGTTGTAAAGGCTAGATGACTACATAGCCCAATAGAACACTAGAGTATAGGTTTGAATTTCTTTTTACAGGAAAGGAATTGGATCTGTGGTTCTTGAAACCTCACAAGGAGGCTTTCATCCCCGAGTAGGAGCCAGATGTTATCTCCTCAAATAATTTTGTAAATTTTGAGAAGCTTCATTCCTTCGTGCTTAATTTTTCATTTTTCCTTTGTCATTTGCTATTAATCAATATCTTTAAATTCCACATTAAGTTCCCATTGATCATGATTTCTTGAAAGTATTGTTACTATGTTTTCAACCTGCATTCCAAAACCTGGTTAGTATTGCTTAGAAACCCCAGTTTTTATCTTTTTAGGTTTGTAATTATAAACTCTTGCCAAATAAAAAGGGGTGTGTGCACATGTATTATTGTAATCCTATGATAATATCATGTGTTAACTATATTATAACTCCAAGTCATATTTCAAATCGCAAGTCTAGAATATTTAAAGCTATAGGTCAATTACATGAGTCAAGCACAAACCAATTCATATGCCACGCAACAAATTAAACCGAGCTCATGAGTCAAGCTGTAATTCAATCCTCAGGTCAATACATCAAGTCCTAGAAACGCAGGTGTCAAAATCCCGTAGGGTGCCAAGTTATCAATGATATAAGCACCAAAGATTTTGTAGTTGTCCAATGGAGAAACATAGCATTTGTTGTTGGAATGTTTGAAATAAATGAAGATATCTGGCCACGAGGAGGAGTGCAGAGCCAAGAAAACCTACAAATACACAAATGATAAGGATCAAAGACATTGATCAGAGCAATACATTGTGGAAACAAGAGTTCAAAGGGTTCTTGCCTTCTGGGTTTCCTTTTTTACCATTTTAACTTGCTACATTTTTCAAATCATAGTAGATATTTCCGGTGATGGTTTATAAGGTATAAGCATCAAAATTACATCAAAGGAAAAAGTATCAATAGTAGGCTATAAGCAGCAAGCTCACTATTATAATAGGGCATCAGGTTCGATGATAAGGGTCCATTATTTAAGCCACTGAATATGCTATCAGAGACTTTTTCTATCTCAAGCATAGATGTTAAGATTTTTTTTTATCATTTACAGGTTTAGTGAAAACGATGGTATCATGTGGATAATAAAAACATCAATGAATGCCACCCTACTTTGTTCGATGAAATTTTCACAAAGCCTCGATCTTCTTCTAATCTCTATGCATAAATTTTTATCCAAGTCTTTCAAAGAATTTGATTCTGCATCTTTTGGACCTTTCATGAATCATACTTGGTTATTCATTAAGCCTAATGAAGGACTTTCTTGATCATATTTTGAACTATTTTCGTTAGGAGAGGAATGCCAGAGAAGTATTAAGTTAGACCTACGGTATCTGAGTTATTCCGCTTAAGACTAGGTGGTATTCCTATTTTCTAAAATATTTGGATATTAAACCTGATTGCTTTGGCCTCTCTAAGCTTTTCTCCATCGTCATGAACAACTATTGCAGAGGATACAAAAGCATTCTGATCAAACTCGTGATGACTCTATGCAAATGTTTCATGCACACATCATTATAGTAAAGAGGAGATTCCCATAATTATTTAGTACCTTGTATTTTGTTCACAAACTAGAAGTCAAGCTGAGTTACTCACAAATACTAAAGGTACATATTGAGCAACGCTCAGAGAACTAGAGAAAGGGAATAAATAATTGATCTGAGGATAGTTGAAGACAGTGTTCCACTATTTTAAGTGACAATTACACAACAGGAAGAATAGGTACTTGAGAGTCAAATTCATGCTTCAAAGACCTTAACCTGATGCACACCTTGACCTTGAAACCTTAGTAGAAGCAACTACTAATATTGCTGACAATACAGACCCTGTTCAGTCTGTAGAGGCCTAAGAATATCAGCCCTGAAGTGTTAAAAGCTAAGGGAAAATGCATTTTTTACAATTTTGTGAACTGTTATAAAGCAGAGTTTTCGATGGCTTACAGGCTGGGGTTTTGGCTCTTTAGCCACTGAAAGCACAGAGAAGGGTAGAGTGGTATTATTTTTGCACAAATATTAGTTTGTTCTTTTCAAATAGCATGGGGATGGTTTCTAAGTTAAGAATATAATTAAAGGGATCTATCTTAGTGTTCTATTCCAGTTTTTGAGACAGATGTGGCAGCAAGAAGATAAATGAGTTTTCCTATTTCTGGTAAAAGGAGATTTCCAGAATGAGACAATTAGCTTCCATATGTCAATTGAATATTCTAGAAGGCATAGTCATCATCCAACATACAAGAGCAGCTCTCAAATACTTAGTATTTGGATATGGTTTGACTCCCTTTATATAGGATATGTTCCTATTATTTTGGTATTAGTTTAATATTATATACTATCTTTAGTTATTCGATCCTCTTTGATAGGATCTGAAATTTTCATGTTAAGACTATAAATTCTATTGGTTTGAAGGACAAGAGGTCGGTTTTGAGTATTCTACTTTACTATTTTTTGTGAAGAGGAACTTTCTTTAATATAATCATCCTGCAAGCTTCTTTCTTTCATTATTGTCAGATATTCTTTTCTTATATTCTCTGTTCTGTGCTATTGAGTTGAATGGTATTCTTTGTCTATGCTTATAATCCTATGGTAACTGTCATCTTACCTTTGATTATTCAAACTATCATCATTAGCACTCATTGCTAGTTAATTGGTCCATCATATGTAATTGCTTTATGTATGTTTTGATTAATTGATTAGTTTCTTTATCCTTTTACCTATTTGATAATAGTACTTGAAGGCCTTGTGTTGTTTGAGTATACTTAAGACTTGCTTGAGTAGACAATCCAGTGATGTTAGATATTCATCTTGATCCAAACACATACCCATCATTGAGAGAATATATTAAGTTACCATGCATCTTCGAGCTATAACCTAGAAGAGTTTCCAGGAGTGATAATAGTATGGATTAAGTTAAATAAGGGAAATGAATGGATGCTAAAGGATGTAAGCCATATTCCTTCTATGAAAAGAAATATGATCTCAAATAGGAAGTTCAGAGATAGTGGTTGTTTGTCTACATTTGAAAAAACATGGCGGAATATCACTAAAGGAGCACTACTAATAGAAAAAGGAGATAGGATAGATGTTGTATGTATGTCCTCATAATACCGATTATTCTATCTCTGTAGCTTCCACATAAATAGGTACATCATTGTGGCATCATAGGCTTGGCCACATGAGTGAGAAGAGGATGTAGATTCTCCACTCAAGGAAATTTCGTCTAGATATAAAGTAGGTAAGTTTGAAATTCTCTGAGAACTATGTTTATGGAAAACATAATAGACTTAGATTTGTCAGGGTTGGGAAACAAAGTAAGAGTGAAAAGTTAGAGCTTGTGGATAGATATGTATGGGGACTGACTCATGTACAATATCTTGGTGGCTCTCATTATTACGTTACTTTGATTAATGATGTACAATATCTTGGGTGATAATGAGACAGGGAAAACATTGAAGTGTCTCGAATCTGATAATGAAGGTGAATACTATATCAATTATTTTGATAGTTATTATTCATACCTATTGTTGGCACAACAAATCCCATTTTAATTGATATAATGGGAACCCCACTTACTCATTATTAAGGAGATCTCTAATGTTATTATCTTTCTTGTAGGGTGCCATTTGGTGTTCTATTTATTCCTGTGTCTTTTCATGTTTTGGTTTTAATAAAATTTTCTTCAAAGCCTTGTTTTTTGGGGTTTTGTGGATTGCAGAGAACATAGTTTTTATTTGAAATACGTTGTGTCCACAATCCGCAATGCAGAATGAAGATGTCCATTTTTTAAGGTTTTGGAATTTCTTTTTTTGCAACCCGCAACCCGCAATGCATATTGGATATGTTGGAAATAATTTCTCAATAAAATTGGGTACTTGGTTTCGCAATTCTGCAACCCATAATGTGGATTTCAGAAATGGAAAAAAAATAAACAAATCAGAAGTGGCACTTCCACAATTATGCAACCTGCAATGCGGATTGTGGACTGCAAAAACAATAAATTATTTTGAGTTGAAACTTTCACCTATGCAATCTCGCATCCCGTAATGAGGATTGCAAAAATCAAAATTAAGATTTTCGAAAAGTTATTTCCGCAATTTCCTTCCCTTCTTTTTCCCGTTTTAATATCAACCGTTAATTTCTTTTAAATATTCGATCTAGATTGATTTCGTTGTTAAATATATTTTTAAATATTTCAAATTTTTACTATCATTTTACCATTTTCAAATTTTGTATTTTACCTATGGCGAACAATTTTAATGTAATTTCTAACCAAGTCAACAGATTTACTTATCTCCATCAGATTATTGGTAAGTTTTTTCAAATTTTTTATGGTTCATTTGTGCAAATTTGGAAACTTAATTTGGGTTGAATTAATTCTTTTTTGTCGTTTTATCAGAATTTTCCCATTTTCTTTCAACCATGTCAAGAAATAATAGGTCCAAAACGACCCTAAATGAATAGAAAACAAAGACCTAAACAGCGATATCTTCTCTGATAAAAATGGATGGATTTCTGAAAACTATCACCTGGACTGGTCACAAATCTACTCCATAGTGGAAAATGACGGTTTCTCAGAGATTCATCATGACCATGTAGCCTTTGTAAATATAAAAAATTCCCAGCTTCATGACATAGAACCTAGGCCTTCCCTAATTCCCTACACTGATGTTTTCAAATCGATAACAGATCACCCAAACCCCCAAGACCATTCCTTCAATGACCAGGCTCAAACCAAATTGGCCTCCTTTCACCTTGAATTATTTTCCAAAGATTATGTGCTTAAGAAACCCCAACAACTACTTAATAATAAATTCCTTGATTCCTCTGCAACCCAGTACAATTTTGAAGAAATGCTCAAATCCTGGATGGACAGCCCTGCTACTTTTTCAACCAAACCTGACAAGATTTACCCTATTTCTTGGTTTAGGGAGCCTTTCTCTTTTCTAGTAGCCATGTTATGCAAGTTATATGGACTAGCCAATTGCACAGTCTTCAAAGAAGAGTGGGAACCCCTCACCCACCATGTTCTTACTAGAGAAGAATCCTTCAATTGGGCCCAGATCTTATCAATGGTGCTGAAGGAAGCCATAGAGAAATACCAAAAGACTCCTACTTCATGGAATCCCACATTTTACCTTTCTTCTTATGTCATGGATTTCTTGTGCGTAGTATTTCCTTTCCCTGACATGGTATGGAATTGACCAACGGTTGGACCTCCAGTCCACATCTATTGTTTGAAATTATGGGAGGATAACTTCATTCCTCTCATTTATGATATTTGTGATATTTTCATAGGTTCTAGTTATCAGAAAATATTCAAGGAGGACGCTCCCACCTTTTAAACCCAAGTTAAGGCATTTATTTTTACTATGGGAAATTGGTATGTGAGAGAGTTTTTCTCATACATTAGTATTTGGGTCAGCAATACAACTCACTTGTTTCCTAGGATTGTACCTTACAGAATGGTGTTGGAAGATATATCTTTCCAAACAATCATTGATGGAGTGTTGCCAAAGTTTGTTGGAGATAAAAGGAAAGGGTATGCCAAGTTTCCCCTTAACCTTAGATCTCTAGTAATTCAAAATTATACACCTACCACATCAGTTACATCATTTAACTCAGTCTAACTAAAGTGGTAGGTCAGAAAAGGAACCTTATCCACATGCAGCCATGCATAACTGGCATTAATTGAATTGATTATGATCTAACTAAATGTAACTAAAGAATAAGTAATCTCAACTAGTTCCAACTCGAACTGACCTAAGGATGTTGGTTTCAGAACTCCTAGTGGCTCCTAAAATGTAGGGATTGGCCTAGGAGGTGCCTAAACTTATGCATGCAAGTGTAGCTAGTGGTAGTTAGCCTCTATCGATGTTCCCCACACTCTTGTAACTAGAAAATGTGGTCCTATTAGGCAAATTGGACCCAAATAATTAAATAAAACTCCTAAGTTAGGCTAAAATAATCTAATAGACAGTTTGGTCAAGGGAGGATTATAAATCCTCACACCCCCCTGAGTCCTAACTTGGACAACTGTGGGCCCTTGAAACAAGGCCAAAATGTCACCCATATACAATATAAAAGATAAAAAAAAAATCTTTAGAAAACCAAGGAAATAGGGGAAAACCTGAATGGAAACCCCCCCTAAAGATAAGCAGAAATCAAGAAATACAAGTTAAATGCAAAATATTTTGCTGCAATTTGAAGCAGTATGCAGCAACAAAGCAATATTGTGGTTCTTCTATGCAGAAACGTCATGAATGTGTGCATGTGAACATATGAATCCAAACTTAATGATTATTTCTAAAGGAATATTCCTCTTTGGAAGAAGAAGAATATGCTCAACTGAATTAGGAATATAGGTAATTGCTGGATGAAAACTTGACCCATGTAGAGCAACTGAAATCAATTGATAAGAGATAAAAAGTGCTTGAGAATTCGAACCATGTGAGGAAAAACCAAGAAACTGATATATTTCATCCTTTAACATCAAACCATGTGTGTTAAAATCATTCCCAAGTGTTAGGATCAAGTGTCTAGGTGAATGCATAATGCCTCCATCTTTACTAGTTCTGTGAGGAGATGATCATGTGATCAAATACATAGGTAGAGAAGCACTGGGACTGTGGAGAATGAATGATTGAGATCCATAGTATGATAAAGCTTCAGAAATAATCAATGAATCAAAAAATATAATATCATAAAACTCATAAGAGGAAACTAACATCAAATCCCCAACAACAAGTTTGAAGGAGACTTGCGGTACTTGATTTTCCACACCAAAATTGATGAGAGAAGCTACAAGCATTACTGAAATCTCTTGAAACTTTAAAACTGAACAAAATAATTTCATATAATATACAAATAATATCATATCATATTCAAATAGCTTCATATCATATCCAAGAGTGTGCTCCACCGAGATGGTAGATGCACAATTTTCTCCTTCAAAATTATGAAAATTGGTGCATGCAATCATGTAGGAATTTACTGGAAGCTCTAGATCAAGGAGAGTGAATGGATCACTCCTAAAATCTGATATTATTTCCAAAATATCCATGGTATTACTTATATGCACACTAGAAACATCATTAGAGATTGCGAAATCAAATTCCTCTTCCTCTTTTGAAACACTCACTCGTAAACTATGCACTGAATTTAAAATGAAAGAATCACTAAAGAATTTTTGCAACGAATGGAAGGAGATTTTTTCTTCAAAAAAAGAGATGTGACTGTATTCTTCTGGATCAACCATGTGAGGAGATGAGATATCAGATATCTCATACACTTCTGGAGCAACAAGAGAATGAGTCACTTCAAGGATATTTTCTTCAATTCGAATTAACTGTGTGGAAAATTATGCTTCTTCTTCATCTTCAACAATCATTAGAGGAAATTTCAACTCAAAATGGGCCTCCTAATGAAAATTAATAAAATAATAGTTAAAATAATAAAATAATATTTATTAATTTTGGAGGAAGAAAAGAAAAACTACTTTTTTGTTCGTATTTTCGACATATATCCCTATTTTTTTACTCAAATTTCGATCGAGAGAGCTCATTGGATACAGAATTAAATTTTGCATCCAACGAGTACCCACTTGAAATACTTTTGACGGGCCCAGCTACCCCAAAAACAAGAAATACCTAAAAAATGTGATGATGACATCATCATCACATTTTTTCAGGTATTTCTTGTTTTTGGGGTAGTAGGGCCCGTCAAAAGTATGCCGAGTGGATACTCGTTGGATCCACAATTTAATTTCTCATCCAACGAGCTCTCTCAATCAAAATTTGAGTAAAAACACAGGGAGATATGTCGAAAATATGAACAAAAAAAGTAGTTTTTTTTTATGATACCTATCCCCAAATTTATATTAACAAATTGTTTAAGAGGTGCTCCCTTTTTTAATTTTAATGCATTTTGATTGGCTTACACATGATGACATGGAATTTGTATTATTTTTGGAAGGCCCATTTTAAATTGAAATTTCCTCTAATGTTTCTTTGTTGTAGGAGAGGGAATGAACTCATCATGTTGGATTTTATCTGAACCTCTCTCAATGGCTAGGATTTTAGAGTCATATCCCATATGACTACTAGGTCCTCCTGATAGAAGGAAAGTGATGAAGTAATCCATGGAGACAACCATGTGGTTGGATGCTCCAGAATTTATCAAATAATCCTTTGACGAAGTGAGGCTTGCATGAAAGAATCTCTCATGTTCTTTAGTCTTCTCTTCATCATCAGACATCTACGCACCTTGTGGAAGGGAAATATTGTTCTATACACATAAATATTTCAACTGGTCGAGGGTCTTCTTCATGCACGAGTCTTTTGGATGAAAACCTCTCATACAATAGGGATTCCTTTTCTTTTCAAACTTATTCTTTTTCTTAGAGCCAGAGGCTCCTTCAGAAGTATTATTCTTCTCTTTAGGATTGGAATCAGTTTTTTTAATCTCCTTCCCTTTAGATATCCCTTTAGCTTGCACTTTGGTAGATTCTATCACTAGGAGAGCTTGATATTTGGAAGTCTTGATGACTCCCATCTGGATCAACTTCTCTTGCTCCTGTATTAAGGACTAGACAAAGGAATCAAGTGAGGGAATCTTCCAATTAAGAATGGAATCTCTCCCGAAATGTAAGATTGAGACAAATACAAAATAATTAGTGCCTAGTTTGTTGAGTATCGATAGCACATGTTGCTCATCCTTTCTTTCTATTCCACACTGTTTGCATTGGAGTGCAAGAAACTTGAATTTAGTAAAGAATTGGTGCATCATCTCAAAACTGCTGGTATGTAAGGCTACCAACTTATTCTCCAGAATGTGTTCTCAAATCTCATATTGATTTCCAAACAAGTCTTCAAGCTTCTCCCAGTATTCTTTGGGAGTCTTTAAACCTTCAAGGGGGAAGAGGAGATCTCTGGATATGTGAGTACATATATAATCAAAAGCTTCATCTTAGCAGTCCATAAACTTTTTTCTCTCAACTGGATGATGGGGCTCGACCTCCCTACCTAGTATTATCATGAAATAACCATTCTTGCGTAAGGCCAATTTCATATCTTCCCTCCAATCAACATAATTAAAGAGTGTTAGGATCCAAGGTGGAGGGGATTGAGAATCCATAATTCTTTGGATGGAAAAGACAATATATTCACACAATCTACGTAGAACGTATAGAATTTCATTGCAAAACACTAAAACATTTGAACTATGTTAGAATCATGTCTTCCCTCTTGACATGAACACTTTCTCAGGGTCCGTCACGCCTGCACCGCCACTCTGAATAAATTCAGAGGAAGCAAGGAATTCTTTGTGGGACTTCTGTGGAAACCCAACTACTTCTGGTGTTCAATGGAGATTAGACAGACATGAAATTTTATTGAAATGCATCTAATACCATGTTTGGATTTATAATATTCCCTTTAACAAAATATCTATTACATTATTTTAGCCTAACTTAGGATTTTATTTAATTATTGGGTCCACTAGTACCATTAGGTCCACTTGGGCTAATGGGGCCACATGTACTAGTTACTAGAGTGTGGGGAACACCCATAGACGATAAATTCCAATGGCTGCAATTTCATGCATCAGTTTAGGCGCCTCTTAGGCCAATCCCTACATTTTAGGAGCCACTGGGAGTCCCGAAACCAACCTCCTTCAGTTGCTAGCAGTTGGTTACTAGCTAAGCTTAGTTATTCCCCAGTTACATTCAGTTAGTTCATAATCAGTTCAGTTAGCACTAGTTATGCATGGCTGCATGTGGGGAGGTGCCTTTTCTTACCTACCACTTGTAGTGAGATTGATTTTAACCGATTGCTTGACTGAATTAGACATTTGGAGTTAACTACTTGCACTATAATAGTGATTTAGACATATTAGTAATCCATGCAGTTAGATACAGTAACATCCAGTGGTAGATTCAAATTAATCCTTAATGATTCAAATTATTTCCTATGAGATTTGATTTGTTCAGTTTGTATAATTCATTCCTATTCACTACATCAATAATATTGGACTCATTGCTTAATGATCTAAATGGAACAACAATTTTAACATGGTATCAGAGTCATTTCAAGCAAGCTTCATGTCTATCTACTCTCCATTGAACACCAAAAACAACTAGGTTTCCATAGAAGTCCTGCAAAGAGTGCCTTGCTTCCTCTGAATTTATTCAAAGTGGTGGTGCGGGCATGATGGACCCTAAGAAATTTTTCATGTCAAGAGGGAAGGAATGATTCTAACATAGTTTGGATTTTTTAGTGTTTTGCAATGAAATTCTACAGGTGCTATGTAGCTTGTTTGAAGATAGTGTCTTTTCCAGCCAAAGAATTATGTATTCTCAATTTCCTACACCTCAAATCCTAACACCCTTCAATTATGTTGATTGGAGTGAAGATATGCAGTTGACCTTGTGCAAGCATGGCTACTTCAGCATAATACTTGGTAGGGAGGTCAAGCCCCATCATCTAGTTGAGAGAAACAAGTTTATGATCTGCTTAGATGAAGCTTTCAGTTATCTATGTACTCACATATCTAGAGATCTCCTCTTCTACCTTGAAGGTTTGAGAACACCTAAAGATCCTGGGAGAAGCTTGAAGACTTGTTTGGAAATCAAGATGAGCTTTGGGGACAAATTCTGGAAAACAAGTTGGTAGCCTTACATCCCAGCAGCTTTGAGATAGTGCAACAATTATTTACTAAATTCAAGTTTCTTGCATTGCAATGCAGATATTGTGGAATAGAAAGAAAGGATGAGAAGCATGTCCTCTCCATAATCAGCAAACTAGGTCTTGAGTATTATGTATTTGTCTCAGTATTCCATTCCAGAAGATATTTCATTCCTAATTGGAAGATGCGCTCACTTGATTTCTTTTTTGAGTCCTTAATACATGAGCAAGAGAAGTTGATCTAGATGGGAGTCATGAAGACTTCAAAATATCAATCCTAGTGATAGAATCTACCAAAGCATAAGATAAAGGGAGATCGAAAGGGAAGGATCTTAAAACAAGTGATTTGAATCCTAAAGTGAATAAAAAAAATTCTGAAGGAGATTTGGTCTCTAAGAAAAAGAAGTTTGAAAAGAAGATGTGTCCTTATTGTATCAGTGGTTTTCATCTTGAAGACCGGTGTATGAAGAAGAAGATCGACCAGTTGAAATATCTATGTGTACAGAATAGTATTGCCCTTCCACAAGGTGTAGATATGTCTGATGATGAAGAGCATACTAAATAACATGAGAGATTCCATGCCTTGCATGCAAGCCTCACTCTGTCGAAGGATTATTTGATAGATTATGGAGCATCCAATCACATGGTTGCCTCCAGGGAATCCTTCATCACTTTCCCTCTATCAAGAGGAACTAGTAGTCATATGGGAGATGAATCTAAAATCCCAGCTATTGAGAGAGGTTCAGATAAAATCTAGCATGATGATTTCATGCCCTCTCCTACAACAAATTGTTGAAGATGAAGAAGAAGCAGAATTTTCCACACAGTCAATTCAAATTGAAGAAAGTATCCCTGGAGGAAATCCTTCTCTTGCTGCTCTAGAAGTGTATGATATCTCTGATATCTCATATCCTCACATGGGTGATCCAAAAGAATACATTCAAATCTCTGGTTTTAAAGAAAAAATCTCTTTCCATCATTTGTAAAAGTTCTCCAATGATTCTTCTATTTTTAATTTAGTGCATAATTTACCGGTAATTGTTTCAATAAGCTTTGATTCTTGCATTAGATAACATTAGTGATTATTAGGTAGTAGATTTTGGGGTTTCATGTCATGCTACACGCCATAGAAAATTCTTTCATGATTATGTTATAGGTGATTTTCGAAATGTTTTATTGGGAGATGATGAACCATGTAAAATTGTTGGAATGGGTAAGGTATGGATTAAGTTAAATAAGGGAAATGAATGGATGCTAAAGGATGTAAGTCATATTCCTTCTATGAAAAGAAATCTGATCTCAACTAGGAAGTTGGGAGATAGTGGTTGTTTGTCTGCATTTCAAAAAACATGGTGGAATATCACTAAAGGAGCACTACTAATAGAAAAGGGAGATAAGATAAATGTTGTATTTATGTCCTCATAGTACTGATTATTCTATCTCTGTAGCTTCCACATAAATGGGTACATCATTTTGGCATCATAGGCTCAGCCACATGAGTGAGAAGAGGATGTAGATTTTCCACTCAAGGAAATTGCGTCCATATCTAAAGCAGGTAAGTTTGAAATTCTCTGAGAACTATGTTTATGGAAAACATAAGAGACTTAGATTTGTTAGGGTTGGGAAACAAAATAAGAGTGAAAAGTTAGAGCTTGAGGATAGAGATATATGGGGACTAAATCATGTACAATATCTTGGTGGCTCTCATTATTATGTTACTTTTATTAATGATGTAACTAGAAAACATGGGTTTATGACATTAGATAGATATCTGATGTGTTTGCTACTTTTAAGAAGTGGAAAGCTTTGGGTGAGAATGAGATAGGGAAAACATTGAAGTGTCTCAAATCTGATAGTGGAGGTGAATACTATAGCAAGTATTTTGATAGTTATTGTTCATACCTATTGTTGGCACAATAAATCCCATTTTAATTGATATAATGGGAACCCCACTTACTCATTATTAAGGAGATCTCTAATGTTATTATCTTGCTTGTAGGGTGCCATTTGTTGTTCTGTTTATTCTTGTGTCTTTCCATGTTTTGGTTTTAATAAAATTTGCTTCAAAGCCTTGTTTTTTGGGGTTTTTTGGATTATAGAGAACATAGTTTTTCTTTGAAATACAATGTGTTTGCAATCTGCAATGCATATTGCGGATGTCAATTTTTTAAGGTTTTGGAATTTCTTTTTTGCAACCCGCAACTCGCAATGTAGATTGCAGATGTTGGAAAGTATTTATCAATAAAATTGAGTTCTCAGTTTTGTAATTCTGCAACCCATAATGCGGATTGTGGAAATGGAAAAAAAGTAAATAAATCAGAAGTGGAACTTCTACAATTATGCAACCCGCAATGCAGATTACGGACTGCGAAAACAATAAATTATTTTGATTTGAAACTTTCACCAATGCAATCCCGCATCCCACAATGTGGATTGTAGAAATCAAAATTAAGATTTTCAAAAAGTTTCTTCCGCAATTTCCTTCCCCTCTTTTTCTGGTTTTAATATCAATTGTTAATTTATTTTAAATATACGATCCAGATTGATTTCTCCGTTAAATATTTTTTTAAATATTTCAAATTTTTAATATCATTTTACCATTTTCACATTTCAAATTTTACCTACGGCTAATGATTTTACTGTGGTTTCTAACCAGGTTAACATATTTACTTATCTCCATCAGATTATTGGTAAGTTTTTTCAAATTTTTTACGGTTCATTTGTGCAAATTTGGAAACTTAATTTGGTTTGAATTAATTCTTTTTTCATCATTTTATCATAATTTTTCTGTTTTCTTTTAACCATGTTGAGAAATACTAGCTCCAAAACGAACCTAAATGAACAGAAAAAAAAGACCCAAACAGTGGTATCTTCTCTGATACAAATGGATGGATTTCTGAAACTTATCACCTAGACTGGTAACAAATCTACTCCATATTGGACTATGGCAATTTATCAGAGATTCATCATGACCATGTCGCCTTTGTAAATATCAACAAGTCCCAGATTCATGACATAGTAGCTAGGCTCCCCGTAATTCCCTACGCTGATGTTTTCAAATCAATAATTGATCACCCAAACCCCCAAGACCATTCCTTCAATGACCAGGCTCAAACCCAATTGGCCTCCTTTCTCCTTGAATTATTTTCCAAACATTACACACTTAAGAAACCCCAACAACTGCTTAATAAGAAATTCCTTGAGTCCTCTGCAACCTGGTACAATTTTGAAGAAATGCTCAAATCCTGGATGGACAACCCTGCTACCTTTTCAACCAAACCTGACATGATTTGCCCTATTTCTTGGTTTAGGGAGCCTTTCTCTTTTCTAGTAGCCATGTTGTGCAAGTTATATGGACTACCCAATTGCACAGCCTTCAAAGAAGAATGGGAACCCCTCGCCCACCATGTTCTTACTAGGGGGAATCCTTCAATTAGGCCTAGATCATATCAGTGGTGCTGAAGGAAGCCATAGAGAAATATCAAAAGGATCCTGCTTCAAGGAATCCCACATTTTACCTTTCTTCTTATGTCATGGATTTCTTCTGCGCAGCATTCCTTTCCCTACAATGGGATGGAATTGGCTAAGGGTTGGACCTCCAGTCCACATCTATTTTTCGACATTATGGGAGGATAACTTCATTCCTCTCATTTATGATATTTGTGATCTTTTCATGGGTTCTATTTATCAGAAAATATTCAAGGAGGACACTCCCACCTTTTCAACCCAAGCCAAGGCATTGATTTTTACTATGGGAGATTGGTATGTGGGAGAGTATTTCTCATACATTAGGATTTGGGTCAACAACATAGCTCACTTGTTTCCCAATATTGTACCTAACAAAATGGTGTTGGAAGATATATCTTTTCAAACAGTCATTGAGGGAGTGTTTCCAAAGCTTATTGGATCTAAAAGGAAAGGGTCTCCCAAGTTTCCCCTTAAATTTGTATCTCTAGTAATTCAAAATTATACACCTACCACATCAGTTAGATCAGTTAACTTAGTCTAACTGAAGTGGTAGGTGAGAAAAGGCACCTTATCCACATGCAGCCATGCATAACTGGTGTTAACTGAACTGATTGTGATGTAACAGAATGTAACTAAAGAATAACTAAGCTCAACTAGTTCCAACTTCAAATGACTTAAGGAGGTTGGTTTCAAGACTCCCAATGGCTCCAAAAATGTAGGGATTGGATTAGGAGGTGCCTAAAATGATGCATGCAAATGTAGTCAGTGGTAGTTAGCCTCTATCAGTGTTCCCCACACTCTTGTAATTGGGACATGTGGTCCCACTAGGCCAAGTGGACCCAATGGTACTAGTGTACCCAAATAATTAAATAAAACTCCTAAGTTAGGCTAAAATAATCTAATAGATAGTTTGGCCAAGGGAGGATTATAAATCCTCACACCCCCGCTGAATCCTAACTTGGAGAACTATGGACCCTGGAAACAAGGCCAAAAAGTCACCCATATACAATCTAAAAGATAAAAAATGCATTAGAGGAAATTTCAACTCAAAATGGGCCTCCTAAAGAAAATTAATGAAATAATAGTTAAAATAATAAAATAATATTTATTAATTTTGAAGGAAGAAAAGAAAAAACTACTTTTTTGTTCGCATTTTCGACATATCTCCCTGTGTTTTTACTTAAATATTGATTAGGAGAGCTCGTTGGATGTGGAATTAAATTCTGCATCCAACGAGTACCCACTCGGCATACTTTTGACGGGCCCTGCTACCCCAAAAATAAGAAATACCTGTAAAAACATGATGATGATGTCATCATCACATGTTTTCAGGTATTTCTTATTTTTGCGGTAGCAGGGCCGGTCAAACGTAGGCCAAGTAGGTATGCGTTGGATGTGGAATTAAATTCTACAACCAATGAGCTCTCTCAATCGAAATTTGAGTAAAAACACAGGGAGATATGTCGAAAATACGAATAAAAAAAGTAGTTTTTTTATGATACCTATCCCCAAATTTATACTAAAACTTTGTTTAAGAGGTGCTCCCTTTTTGAATTTTAAAGCATTTTGATTGGCTAATACATGATGACATGGAATTTGTATTATTTTTGGAATGCCCATTTTAAATTGAAATTTCCTCTAATGTTTCTTTAAAAAACCAAGGAAATAGGGGAAAAGCTAAATGGAGAACACCCCCTCAAGATAAGCAGAAATTAGGAAATACAAGTTAAAAACTTGCAAAATATTTTGCTGCAATTTGAAGCTCTATGTAGCAACAAAAGGACACGAATCCCCCCAGGGGAGATGGGGAATGGGCTCGAAAGAGCCTATTCAAAATTATTTTTTATTACCAGTGGTTACAATATCAGAAAAATGATATAATGCCTCTTGTTTATTATACCGAATGAACCCAAGATATTACAAAGTGCAAAAATTAAATATTTCAGAAAATGGGGAGACACCTATGGAGTTTTGGATGGCCCAAAAGTCACTTTTCAGACAACACCTCCTCATCTCTTCTATTATACCTGCTAAAATCCAGAAATATTATTAAACTTAAATATTCCCAAAATAAATTTGAAAGCACCTTTGGGTCAACTCACTTTTAACCGAAAACAACTAAGTTAAAACCAGTTAAGAAAAGGTGAAAAAAGGAACCAAGGAAAGCAAGCTTTCCTTGGGATCTTGGCTTGCCTTTTGGGCAGCCAATATGATGTGCACTGATTGTTGGATTTATTTTTTAAATTATGAAAGATAAATCTTATTCATGCAAGCTACAAATTTTCTTTAAAATTCCATGCAAAAATGATGATTTCCCTAAAGCTAGATCTAGAATGCTTATGAAACCTTTTTTAAGAACAAGATCTAGATTATGATCTTTAATAAGATAGATCTATGTTAAATTTTACTATAAGATGATATATCTAAACAAATCAAATCTATGAACCAAGTAACCGAGTATATTTAAATTTTATGAGGAGAAAGAGACGAAGGAAATCTTGTAGCCGTGAAGATCAACCGTGGAGCTTTCTGGTGGAATGTCGAGGGACTATGCCTTTGAGAAAGTTTGGAGAAAGTGAGGAAGAAAACTATATTAGCACCCTCTCCAATCTAGGAACCTGCAACTAATCCAAAGGCTTGCCAAGATGCTTGTGAGATCCGGTTAATACATAAATAGAGATATTAGAATAGCATGCATATAATCTTATAAAGCATGTTAAATCTATATCTCTAGACATGCATAAAAGAAAAAGAGATAGACAATAAAATTATTATCAAATTCCTTTCCTATCAAGATCATAATAAACTTATTATCAATCTCTTAGCACTGGATCTAGAATATCAAAATAAGCAAGTTATGAACACAGATACAGGTTACCTTAGTGAAACATGGCAATGCTCATCCACACATAATAACATGACACCATCTTTCCTCCAAATCTTCTCTTTATTTCAATGGAAAATACCAACATTATAATAGCAATAGCTCTTCAATCCAACTCTAACTAGCTTGGAAAGGAGGAAACTGATCTTTATTTATGGCAAAAACTGAAACCCTAGCCCAGAGGGGGCACAATTCCCAAGGAGAGAGGGACTGTAGCTACATGAGGAGTCAAGCTGAGCTTGATCTGAGTATAACTAATTCTAACTTAGTGTAACTAATAATCGAAGTGCTGATTGAACTGACACATCAAGTGGTTAACTGAAACATCAACCAAACCACACATCCAGATGAGCTCACACGTGTGGGGGAGAGAGAGAGGGCACAAATCCCAAGGATGCATGTTGTGGTGCACTCCCTCTTCAACCCAGACCAACTCCTTCAATCAAGGCATGGTCAAATCTAGTTAATCCAAAACCAATGAGACTTATTTCAGTCAAATCAGAGCAAATCCCATTGATTTAGGAATTTCAATTTTATCCATTATTTAATTAATTTATCAATTAAAATAATCAATATTTGATTTTTAGAGTTTTCTAACCTGAGTGATGGAAAAATCACTCAAAACTTAGGAAAAGTGGGTTTATGGGTTTACCAGGTGCTCTGAGTTAGAAAATGATCACCCCCATGACTGAACCTGATTTCTGATACCACTTTTATTACAAAACCAATTTTTCCAATTAGACTATTAAAAAATAGCCTAAGTTTTGTGGAAAAATTAAAATTAAAAATAAAAAGAAAACAAAACCTAGGGGGACTTAGCACATGTTCATATGACTTGACCATAATGCCCAGCATGTGTATACATTGACACATAGACTCTAATAACCTCAATAGGCATAAATTCCAAGACGACCACCCCAACTTTGGAGGTATTGAGTGAAAAACTCAAAAATTATCAGTCATTTATTCAAGAACCAATAATAAACAAGGCAAAAAACACTCTGGGCCGATCGGATTGACAAATAAAGTCCAAGAGACCGAGTCTTTTACAGACACTTCCATGCTAGAACATTTTATTACAACTCCACCAAGGGGGTATGAACATGTGTTAGGTAAAAAAAACACTTCCCAGAAGCAAGTCTGAAGGTCTTTTGAATTTCGAACAAATCATCTTTGTCGAGTTCACTAGGTTCACTTGAAAAAACCACCAAGTACAACTTAGGTGGTAATAGGACCCAAGTAGAGCAACTGAAATCAACTGATAAGAGAGAAAAAGTGCTTGAGAATTTGAACCATGTGAGGAAAAACCAAGAAACTGATATATTTCATCCTTTAACATCAAACCATGTGTGTTAAATTCATTCCCAAGTGTTAGGATCAAGTGTCCAGGCCAATGCATAATGCCTCCATCTTTACTAATTATGTGAGGAGATGATCCTATGATCAAATACAAAGGTAGAGAATCCTTGGGGCTATGGAGAACAAATGATTGATATCCATAGTATGATATAGCTTCAGAAATAATCAATGAATCACAAAATATAATATCAGAAAACTCATAAGAGGAAACTAACATCAAATCCCTAGCAACAAGTTTGAAGGAGACTTGCGGTACTTGATTTTCCACAGCAAAATTGATGAGAGCAACTACAAGAATTATTGAAAGCTCTTGAAACTTAAAAACTGAACCAAATAATTTCATATAATGTCCAAATAATATCATATCATATTCTAATAGGTTCATATAAGATCCAAGAGTGTGCTCCACTGAGCTGGTAAATGCACAATTTTCACCTTCAAAATTCTGAAAATTGGTGCATGCAATCATGTAGGAATTTACTGGAAGCTCTAGATCAATGAGAGTGAATGGATCACTCATAAAATATGATACTATTTCCAAAATATCCATGGTATTACTTATATGCACATCAGAAACATCATTAGAGAGAGGGAAATCAAATTCCTCTTTCTTTTCTGAAACAATCACTCGTAAACTATGCACTAAATTTAAAATAGAAGAATCACTAAAGAATTTTTGCAACGAATGGAATGAGAGTTTTCCTTCAAAAAAAGATATACAAATGTATTATTCTGGATCATCCATGTGAGGATATGAGATATCAGAGATCTCATACACTTCTAGAGAAACAGGAGAAGGAGTCACTTCAAGGAGACTTTCTTCAATTCGAATTAACTGTGTGGAAAATTCTGCTTCATCTTCATCTTCAACAATTTTCTTTGTTATAGGAGAGGGAATGAACTAATCATGCTATATTTTATCTGAACCTCTCTCAATAGATAGGATTTTAGATTCATATCCCATATGACTGCTAGGTTATCCTGATAGAGGGAAAGTGATGAAGTAATCCCTAGAGACAACTATGTGGTTGGATGCCCCAGATTTTATCAAATAAGCCTTCGACAGAGTGAGGCTTCTAGGTTCTCCTGATAGAGGGAAAGTGATGAAGTAATCCCTGGAGACAACCATGTGGTTGGATGCTCCATATTTGATCAAATAATCCTTTGATAGAGTGAGGCTTGCATGAAGGCATCTCTCATTTTACTTAGTTTTCTCTTCATCATTAGGCATCAATGCACCTTATAGAAGGAAAATATTGTTCTGCACACATAGATCTTTCAAATTGTCGAGGGTCTTCTTCATGCATGATTCTTTTGGATGAAAACCCCTCATACAATAGGGACACCTTTTCTTTTGAAAATTCTTCTTTTTCTTAGAGCCGGAGGCTCCTTTAGAAGTATTATTATTCTCTATAGGATTGGAATCAGTTTTTTTATGGTCCTTCCCTTCAGATCTCCCTTTATCATGCACTTTGGTAGAGTCTGTCACTAGGAGAGCTTGATCTTTGGAAGTCTTGATGACTCCCATATTGATCAACTTCTCTTGCTCATGTATTAAGGACTTGACAAAGGAATCAAGTGAGGTCATCTTCTAATTAAGAATGGAAGATCTCCTGAGATGTAATATTGATACAAATAAAAAATAATTAGGGCCTAGTTTGTTGAGCATGGAGAACACATGTTTCTCATCCTTTATTTCTATTCCATACTGTTTGCATTAGAGTGCAAGAAACTTGAATTTAGTAAAGAATTGGTCCACCATCTTAGAACTGGTGGTTGTAAAGCTACCAACTTCTTCTCCAAAATGTGTCCTCAAAGCTCATATTGATTTCCAAATAAGTCTTCAAGATTCTCCCAAGATTCTTTGGGAGTCTTTAAACCTTCAAGGGGAAAGAGGGTATATATGGATATGTGAGTACATAGATAACCGAAATATTCATCCAAGCAGTCAATAAACTTGTTTCTCTCAACTGGATGATGGGGCTCAGCCTCCCTAACAAGTATTATCCTGAACTAGCCATGCATACGCAAGGCCAGTTTCATATCTTCCCTCGAATCAACATAATTCAAGAGTGATAGGATCCGAGGTGTAGGGGATTGAGAATCCATAATCATCTGGATGGAAAATAAAATATATTCACACAAGCTACGTATAACCTATAGAATTTCATTGCAAAACACTAAAACATTTGAACTATGTTAGAGTCATGCCTTCCCTCTCGACATGAACACTTTCTCAGGGTTTGTCATGCCTTCACTGCCACTCTGAATAAATCCAGAGGAAGAAAGGAACTCTTTGTGGGACTTCTGTGGAAACCCAACTGCTTTTGAAGTTCAATGGAGAGTAGATAGACATGAAATTTTCTTGAAATGGATCTGATACCATGTTTGGATTTATAATCTTTCCTTTACCAAACCGTCTATTAGATTATTTTTGCCTAACTTAGGAGTTTATTTAATTATTGGGTCCATTAGTACCATTAGTTCCACTTGGCATAATGGGGACACATGTACCAGTTACTAGAGTGTGGGGAACACCGATAGAGGCTAACTACCACTGACTACACTTTCATGCATCAGTTTTGGTGCCTCCTAGGCCAATCCATACATTTTAGGATCCACTGGGAGTCCCGACACTAACCTCCTTCAGTTACTAGGAGTTGGTTACTAGATAAGCTTAGTTATTCCCCAGTTACATTCAGCTAGTTCACAATCAATTTAGTGAGCATTATTTATGCATGGCTACATGTGGGGAGGCACCTTTTCTCACCTACCACTTGCATTTAGACTGATTTTAACCGATTGATTCACTGGATTAGACATGTGGAGTTAACTACTTGCACTCTAATAGTAATTTAGACATCTTTAGTTATCCATGCAGTCATATATAGTCACATCCAATTGGTAGATTTGAATTAATCCTTAATGATTCAAATTCTTTCCTATGTAACACTATTGTAACACCAGATTATGTAGTGAATATAATACTGTAATTCCCTGAGCAATACTTTTATGTTTCCTATGAGATTTGATTTGTTCATTTTGTATAATTCATTCCTATTCACTACATCAATAATATTGGACTCATTTCTTAATGATATAGATGGAACAACAATTTTAACATGGTATCAGAGTCATTTCAAGCAAGCTTCATGTCTATTTACTCTCCATTGAACACCAAAAGCAACTAGGTTTCCACAAAAGTCCCGCAAAGAGTGCGTTGCTTCCTCTGAATTTATTTAGAGTGGTGGTGCGGGCATGATGGATCCTAAGAAATTGTTCATGTCGAGAGGGAAGGAATGATTCTAACATAGTTCAATTTTTTTAGTGTTTTGCAATGAAATTATACAGGTGCTACATAGATTGTGTGAGGATATTGTCTTTTCCAGCTGAAGAATTATGGATTGTCAATTTCCTACACCTCGAATCCTAACACCCTTCAATTATGTTGATTGGAGGGAAGATATGAAGCTGTACTTTTGCAAGCATTGCTACTTCAGCATAATACTTTGTAGGGAGGTCATGCCCCATCATCTAGTTGAGAGAAACAAGTTTATGAATTACTTAGATGAAGCTTTCAATTATCTATGTACTCACATATCCAGAGATATCCTCTTCTGCCTTGACGGTTTGAGAACTCCCAAAGAGCCTGGGAGAAGCTTGAAGACTTGCTTAGAAATCAAGATGAGCTTTGGGGACAAATTCTGGAGAACGAATTGGCAGCCTTACATCCCAACAGTTTTGAGATAGTGCAACAATTCTTTACTAAATTCAAGTTTCTTGCACTTCAATGCAAACATTGTGGAATAGAAAGAAAGGGTGAGAAGCATGTGTTCTCCATACTCAGCAAACTAGGTCCTGATTATTTTGTATTTGTCTCAATATTCCATTCCAGAAGATATTTCATTCCTAATTGGAAGATTCCCTCACTTGATTCCTTTGCTGAGTCCTTAATACATGAGCAAGAGAAGTTGATCCAAATGGGAGTCATGAAGACTTCCAAATATCAAGCTCTCCTAGTGACAGACTCTACCAAATCATAAGATAAAGGGAGATCAAAAGGGAAGGGGAATAAAATGAATGATTCAAATCCTAAAGTGAATAAAAAAACTTGTGAAGGAGACTCGGTCTCTAAGAAAAATAATTTTAAAAAGAATATGTGTCCTTATTGTATGAGTGGTTTTCATCTTGAAGATCGATGTATGGAGAAGAAGATCAACCAGTTGAAAGCTCTATGTGTACGGAATAGTATTTCCCTACCACAAGGTGTAGATATGTATGATGATGAGGAGCATACTGAAGAACATGAGAGATTCCATGTCTTGCATGCAAGCCTCACTCTATCGAAGGCTTATTTTATAGATTATGGAGCATCTAATCACATGGTTGCCTCCAAAAAATCCTTCATCACTTTCGCTCTATCAGGAGGACCTAGCAATCATATGGGAGATGAATCTAAAATCCCATCTATTGAGATAGGTTTAGATAAAATCCAGCATGATGATTTCATGCCCTCTCCTACAGCAAAGAAAATTGTTGAAGATGGAGAAGAAGCAGGATTTTCCACACAGTCAATTCGAATTGAAGAAAGTCTCCTTGGAGCAAATCCTTCTCTTGCTACTCCAAAAGTGCATAATATCTATCATATCTCATGTCCTTACATGGACGATCCAGAAAAATATATTTGAATCTCTGTTTTTGAAGAAAAACTCACTTTCCATTATTTGCAAAAATTCTCTAGTGATTCTTCTATTTTTAATTAAGTGCATAGTTTACCGGTAATTGTTTCAGAAAAAGAAGAGAAATTTGATTTCTCTATCTCTAATAATGTTTATGGTATGTAGATCCATAGGGGATGACCACATTGGAACATGTCACCCCCACCATCGACAGTGTAGAAATTCCTTCCTTGTCGCCCATAGCCTTAGGATTGTTTGCCGACACATATATGATGACTTCTTTCCCTTCATTACCACCTCCACCAGAGTCAAATGACATTGCAAATTTGTGCATGCTCTCATCAAGCACCACTCATTTCCCACCAAAACCACATTTGCAACCTCAAATGCAATCAGCAGCGAATTATTGGGGTTCACTCCTAGTCCATACGATTCCCTTCCTTTTCCCACCGTTCAACATTGTGAGTAATCCTGTCATGGCTACTCTAAATTTGAATAACTTCATGTTGGGGATTCCCATGTGGTACCTTGAACCACCAACCCCACCACCAAAGCCCCAGGTTGTGTTGACTCTTGTTCAACCAATTGCGATAGAGTCATTCCCTCCTTCTGACTCACAAAAAATGCCCTACGTGCCTACACCAACCCCGCCTCCTCCAAAGAAGGCTAGGGGAAAAACTATCAAAGCAGTAGTTGAGCCCCATCTGACTCCAACTTGCGCCTTGTGTGATGTCCATGTTCATGTGACTCAAAATTTCCCATAGATACCTATCCTACGCATGTACATTGAGGCCATGGATACAACTGACGGTCTTCCAGTAGTCCACATCTTGGCTCCACTAGCATCCAAAAACAAGTATTTGAGCACAAACCATGCATGCACAATTTGCAGATTGTATGTCCATTATTCTCACTACTTCCCAAACTTGGTTGAGTATCGGTATGTCCTTAATGCCCATTGAAAACACTCTCATGAATCTGAAGTCACTATCATCGAGGATATTCACCCATCGACTTCCTCCTCAGACACCACCACCATCTACATGATTTCCGGATCCACCATCCCATCTGCCTCTGTAACCATTGATGATCTATCAGATCTAAATCCAACCATTTCTTCAGCAATGACAAGTAGATCCTTGAAGCTCTTTTCTCTCATGAATACCCGTAGGATGATATGCACCACCGCTCGTTCTTCATGCTCGAAGAACCTCTGTCATCATTAGATCAATATTCAGTTGAAGCCAAGGAGTTCATCCATGGTAAGTTTGATTGCTTCAAAAACCCCATTCTAGCACATGATGCCTTTGAAGAAGGGAACAATATGGCCAATATCTCGCCTACCATCAAGGTTAACATCTCAACCAACCCTGAGATCGTTGAAGATATTACCCTTGGAAAATCATGCTCCCCTAAAGAAGTGGCTTCCTACAAAGAACTTTTTTAGGAATTTTGTGACATCTTTGCTTGGTCTTATACCAAGATGTCTGGATTGGATCCGTCCATCATTGAACACCACATCGACACATGGCCTGACGTAGCACCCATTCGCCAAAAGCAACGACCCATCCATCCCTGCCAAAGCTACTGTGGTCAAAGCTGAAATTGAGAAACTGCATGCAACCGGTTTCATCTACCCCATCGCATACAACACTTTGGTTTCAAATCTTGTTCCCATCAATAAAAAACAAGGTACCATCTATGTATGTCCTGATTTTCACAATTTGAATTTGGCATGTCCCAAAGACAACTTCCCAACCCCACTTATTGACCAAATCATAGACACCTGCGCCGGACATGAATTCTTTTCATTCATGGATGGTTTCTCCAAATGCAACCAAATTTAGATCCAGAAGGAATATCGCTACAATATTGCATTCACCACACCGTCGGGCATGTTTGCATACAGATTCATGTTGTTTGGTCTAAAAAATGTCAGAGCCACTTTCTAGCGAGCAACGACTTCCTGCTTTCATGACATTATCCGCATCATACTGGTCTACTTAGACAACCTTACGGCTTGCTCACAGAAGCATGCACATCACATAGATGACTTACGCCAAGTTTTCTTATGGTGTCGCAAGTACAAAATCTGCTTGAACCCTCTCAAGTGTGTATTTTGTGTCCCATCCGATCGTTTACTTGGGTTCATCATTTCCCACAAAGGGATTGCGGTTGACCCTCTCAAGATCCAAACCATTTTATCCCTCCCCTCACTGCACACTCTACGACAGTTGTAAAGTTTACAAGGCAAGGGAAATTTCCTTCATCGTTTCATCCCAGAATATGCAATGAAAGTTCATAGTTTCTTGCGACCGCTTCGTACCAACATCCATTTTGTTTGGGATCAGCAAGCAAAAGATGCTTTTGATGCATTAAAAAAAGCTTTGGCCTCCGCCCCATTATTTTATCCACCCAAATTCAATAGGGATTTCATTCTCTATGTGTCGACATCCAGAAATTCCATCGCTGGATTTTTGGTCAAAGAGGACGAGGCTCGTTAAGAGCATGTGATATATTACGTTAGCCAAAAGATGATCGGTCCCCCTCTACATTATTCACATGAATAAAATATGGCCCTTGTCTTCGTCTTCTCCTTCCAAAATATGCGTTACTACATCATTTTATGCCAAGCTTAGGTTATAGCCGATTCCAACCCTATTTGGTACCTCTTGAGTTGTCACCTTCTACAAGGCTGTGCTTCCAAGTGGATTTTTTTCCTCCAGGAGTTCAACTTGGAATTCATCGTACCTAAGACCACTAAAGTGTTGGCGTTAGCTACACTTATGATAGAACTTCCTCCTTCATCTGCATCACCACCCATCACAATAGACCTACCAAATGAACATTTGTTTGTCATCTCCACTTAGGACCCATGGTATGTGGGAATTCTCCTATACCTACACACCCAAAAATTTGAGGCCCACATAATCCAAGAATATAGACGACGCATTTGACACCAAGATACTCACCATTTCCTCATTGGATATGTTTTGTATCGTTGGTACGTTGATACCATATTACGTCGTTGCCTCACCCATGAAGAGGCTGAGAAAGTCCTTAATGACTGTCACATGGAGCATGCGGTGACCACCTTTCAGGTTTGTCCACTGCCCAAAAGATTCTTCGGGCTGGTTATTATTGGCCCTCCATTTTTTTTGTATTGCATCGAGGTAGTCAAACACTGCCGTAGCTACAAACTCTTTTTCCCAAAAGCAAGGAATCCCCCCGTGCCATTACATCTAGTTGTCACAGTGGGCCCCTTCTGCAAGTGGGCAATCCATTTCATGACAATCAATCCTGCCTCGGCTGGCAGACACAAATGAATTATTATGGTGGTCGATTATTTCACAAAATGGGTCGATGCCATGCCCACATTCAATTGCAAACCTGACACGGCGGTGCAATTTTTCGTTAACCATGTCATTTCACAATTCATTGTTCCCCAACAGATCATCTTAGACCACGATTGCCATTTTGAAGATGTTGTTTGAATGGAACTTTCAACTATGTTGAAATTTGAGCACCAGTACTCATCCTCCTACTATCCTCAAGGAAATGGACAAGTTGAAGCAGTCAACAAAATTATTAATACCATGCTCCAATTGATGGTGGGAAGCCATAAAACCAAATGGCACCACATGTTATTTTCCACCCTCTAGGACAACGGCACATCCACAAGGAATGCTACCAGCTTCACCCCATTTCACTTGGTCCATGGTGTTGAATCAGTACTACCCTTTGAGTGCCAAATTCCATCACTCCGCCTTTCCATAAAACTCCTTCTCGAAACCTCTTCATTAGAGCAGTGCCTTACTATACTCGAAAAAACCAATGAGGACTGTTGCACTGCTCTCTAAGCAATTGAAGCAGCTAAGACATGGTCAAAGTCACATTTTGACTCCCTTGTCCACCCTCGCACCTTTAGCAAAGGAGATATGGTCCTCATTTACGATCAAGCCAATGATAAGTTGGGAAAAGGATAGTTTGAATCCATGTGGTACGACCCATATTTCCTCTACGGCTACCTTAGAAAGGGGCCATACATTCTGGCTTATTCCGACAGACAACTATTAAATAATCCTTGCAACGGACTCTAACTAAAGAGATTCCATGCATAATTTCACCGTCATGAGTCATTTGTAGTATAGTAGTTCTTTTCTTTGTTTTACAATGTTCTTGAAATGAGTCTCATAATGTGTTTCCTTGACTATTCCATATGGATCCTACCTTGCATCGCTACATCAGATTCACTGACTGAGTAAGAATATGTCTCCTAATCTGACCTCGGTTACGTGGGTTATCTATTCCTAGTCACATGAGTTGATCCATATCAACGGAGTGTGTGTTGTCATCGCTACCAACAACTAGGATGAGTATGATGGTGTTGTTGGTCTCTTTGTTTCCTCCCTCCATTTGGGTATTCATCACCTCAATTTATTCTTAGATTCTGAGCTTCTTGTCTCCCAGTTGAAAACCTACTATTGGTTACGCGATCCTTTTCTCTTTCGAAAGTTCCTGCACACTAAACAGTTGGTTAGAATGTTTGAATCCATCACATTCACACATGTTCCCAGAAACCTCAATAATGTGGCATATCAAATGGATAACGATGTTATAGAGTGGCATATTCATCATCGCATATAGGAAATAAAAAACTACATCATGCATCATCATATAATCATGCATACATGTGTAACATACATCATCTAGGCATTTTCATCATAAAAAAAGACTCATAAAAAACATAAAAGTGCATCCACATGCATCAAGAATATATCTATATATATATATGTATAATGTCAACATGTTTAATGAAAAATGAGAATCCCCACAAAGATTTCTTAGTTGAATATACATATCTATACAAAATTCCTATTACACCACCACACTAGGGGCAACATCACTAGCTCCTAGTCAGAATCAGACTCATCCTCCTTGTACTCTGACTCTGCCTCCTCCTCAGATTCCTCCTCCTCAATGGAACTATCCTTGTCCTCCATAGGCGCGTCACCCTGCACCACCACATAAACATACTCTGTCGCGACTACGATCCTATTCATCAAGGGGATCCACTAGGGGGGCGCACAGTAGCACACAATAATCAGATCATCATCCAAGTGCTGCTAGCCATCATTAGTAACTCCATCAAGAAAATTATTGATGTCCCAATGGAGTGCTCACAAAGTACTCTAGGCTGGGAGTAGGAGGGTCCATCCCCTCCACCCTGCCTCTCTGCCACTCATAACTTGCGGGAGGCTGCAGTCCAACATATTCACATACACACAATACACCATAAGTATCTATCACAAATATACACTAGCTACCACTAAGCTAGGAAGCTATATATGAATGAAAATACATAAAACATCATGTATACGTACCATCTAGTCCCCAGGCCTGGCCTGGAGGTCGGGACATATCTAGATCACCACGGTAAACCATCTGAGTGTATGGTTAGTCCATAATCATGACTAGGAGCTACCTCCATTGATCTAGAAACTCCTGAGTAAATAATAGGCTCACCAAGATGCCCCCCTCACGCACCAGCATCTCACACCATCTCTACATTCCATGCCTCTGAGGCCCACCATTGCACACAGCTAAGTGTGTTCGAAGGGTCTAAACTTTCTCAAAGAAGAAAGAGCACCGAAAGGAAGAAAAATAGAAGTCCCCTCTAGCTGCCTTGGTGTGGCTTAGCACCCATTGAGCCAAAGTCAAGTACATCTAGTCCCATACATAGTAGGTGCCCACCATAACATGCTCCACAATTTGGTGCTTCCCCCTCGAGATTTTGTGGGTCCCAGACGACCCCAAGATCCACAGCACCATCGCTGCAACCACCCAAGTTGAAAGCATCTCAAGATTGTGACAGAAAGATATATGACCCATGCACATAAGTAGTGGCTTAATAGTGTCTCTTATAGAGGTCATCCAAAGTCTCCCCGTGTGAGAGATTTGGCAACGTATCACCAATCACTCCTAGCATCGGGAACCCAGTCAAAAAGTACACATCCTACAGTGTAATCTCAAGACGATGCCCATGGATAATAAAGCACTATGCTCCAATATCCCAAACCCCACCAAAGTCTCTAGTAATAGTCACAAGGTCCACATTAGGGGAACCTGCATGTACTTGAGAAATCTACTCCGAGCTAGCGTATCTCACACACCCGTGGTCCTCAGAGCCTCCCTTCGCAAGTCTTTACAATATCGCTCCCGCCACACTGGTCGAGCCATCTTGCAAAGTAACCAAATCCCTTTGAGCCACAACCACACACAAAAAATCATCTAGAGATGAAGTCAGGCCTGCTTTTCCAAACCAAGTGATCCAAGTCACGGCTGTTGGCTAAACAGGTGCGACTCAATTGTGCCTCCTGGTCGAACAGTTGCACCCTAGGTCGTGACTGTCTCCTTGATAAGTGTGGGTCACGCCTATTTGGCTGAAAAGCGTTCCCTAGGTCACGAATTTTCTTTTGAAAAGCACGACCTAGCCCAAAAAAATCTTTTAGCTCGACCTAGATCCCTAGGTGAGCAAACTACAAAATCAAACCACAAAAAAAGATGTTTTTTTGGTGTACTCTTACCCACAAGTCATAGATCAGAAAACCACCGGTCGAAACTGAAGAAATCAATGATACTCTAGGGTCCTCCACTTCAACTCAGCACTGAACAGTAACAATGACACATGGCATGTGGTCCCCCCTTGGTTATAGGCCTCCATTGGGTCTAGTTTTCTTTCATCCACCACCAAGTCATCTGGAGTCCATTTAGGGCACCGTTTGCACCATCGGATTTAGTTTTCCGTATTCTATATTTTGGCAAGACCCTTGTCCCACTCCTTCCCCAAGATTTTTTGGGCCAATTTCTGGAAGTCACCTTAATTTGTGTGCCACTACATGAATCACCATTATATAGTTTTTGTTAAGCTCTTTTCTGAATCTTAAACGAATGAAAATATTGCTGAGCATGCTTTCCTCCTTTCACGCTCACCGAATTATTTGAATGGGTGTCTATGTAGCATCATTTATCTCCTTTTTTGAACAAATATAGAGTATCATAATAAAAGGACCACCTTGGCACACTCAGGCCAAGAACTTTTCCCTTTGCATCTTTTTATGCTTTCTCGGACATCGGGACCGAACTTTACGAAAAAGCTCATCATGGGTTGTCTTTAAGCTCTTTTCTATCCTTCTCATCAAGAAAATATTGTCGAGAAAACTTGTTTTTGTTCATGCTTGTAAAATTATTTGAATGACATCCAGTCAATGTAAGTTTAACCTTTTCCAACCTACTTGGACTACCAATGGTAAAGAAGTCTCCTATCCCCCCAAAAGGGTGGGAGAGCTATCCTATGTATAAATTTATCCATTTTGGGACACATGAGACTATCAATGAAAAAGAGACCCCACTGGAGTCTTCTTCATGTTTTCGGACTCTCTAAAATTGAAAACACTATCGAGCATTTACTTTCTCAGGCTCGCTAAAAATCCATGAGATCGTGCCATAATGCTTTGTTTTGATGCCAACTAATATATTACAGTTTGGAAGCATTCCCCTCATTGGGTCGTATTTTTTCAGAGTATCATTTGATGAGTCTTCCTTTGATCCCTTGGATGTCTCTAGTCCAGTTACCTCCCGCAATATTTCACATCTGCTGCAACATTCCCCAGTATTACAGCTATGATCCCTCTCCCTAAAGTGTGTTTTATTTGCTTCTAGGATAGACCTACCGTCATACTCTGAACAAAGGAATTTTGAGTCCTCCATACTCCCCCTGCCCCTGTGCCCCCATTTAGTGTGTTAGTCCCTAGATTATCCCACAACTTTGGTTATCCCCCTAGTGCTTCTTGTCAAGGAAACCTTATTGCCTTGATTAGTTGTAGGTCTCCCTCTGTCGATAACATCACATCTATTATAGAGGATATACCCATAGGTCCCTGTATCCTGGTTTCATCCACCTCATTGATGAGTTCCTTGGACCACTTGAGAGGAGTCACTAGTGCCTCTCCGGATGGTAGTGTCTCACATGCTGGACTTCAACTACATCATCGCACCATTGAGATTCGTACAGGGTTTGGCCCATGAATTATTTGGTCGAATACCCCAGTTTTCACCTGACTCTAGCACATTGGTGAGTATATTAAGGGACCCAAACAGGTCCATGTCCCATGTGATTTTTAGGTTGCATTGGAAATAGTGTTCAGAATCCCCTAGAGCACTGGCTATATAGATTCATAATTGATGTGGCATATTGTACCATAGATACTCTAACTCTTCGTTAGTGAGTCCCTATAGTTATGTAAACTTCCATATCCAACAGATCATCAGTTGTGAAGATATAACATTCCATGAGTTTCATGGGTTCTATGTATCAATTCTTTAGATTAGTATTATATTCAACCTCTCGTTGAGGCCACCATTATGTAACAACAATTGTATATGATTGACTCCTGTATTTTGGATCCTTCATACCATTATTTATTCTTTTGACTTTTACGAGCATGGGTATGCCCGCCTCGTCCATATACATGTCACATATTCTTTGTATATCACCCATTGTTGGGAACCAATATTAATACAAAAACCAAAAGCCATCATGTCTCGATCAAGGAAGTGTCGCTTATTCACAGGTCTCTCCACTATCCCCATGATCATATGATGTCTATCGGTCATACAATGAGCTCTTTCCCTCACACATCAGGGGGAAATCTATTAACACAAAAAATTGCTCAACTAGCTCTACATATCTTAAACTATATATAGACATTATTTCCCTATCATTTTCCCTCATTTTTTACCTCCACAACTATGGCTTACCCTTATTCTCTCTCAAAAAGCTCAAAACCATTAAAAATAGGTTAAAACCCCCAAAAAAGGGCTTAAAACCCCAAAAAGAGCTAAACCACAGAAAAGGGGCTAAAACCCCTAAATAGGATTTAAAACCCTAAATAGGGTTCCAAAAACCTAAAAGAGAGATAAGTCCAAAAAATCATTATAAAAAAAGGGTGGGGGTCCCCATCAACAAGATTGTCATGCCCTTTTTTCCATTATTAAAATTAGTGAGTACGTTGAGAACCCACTCTTCTCAAAATACTCACACCATTCAACCATCATTTGATAGCCACACCATTCTCCATCCCAAACATTGAGGAATACTCCATACCATCTATCCTATGGAGAGGCGGCCCATATCCAAAGATCAGGGCATGGTGGCCCACTTTCAAACAAGGGTATAATATTTTTGCTTTTATTTTAAATTTTTAGCATAGTTGTTGTTATTTATTTATTTTATGTTACTAATAGTTTGTTTGCATCTATCTCTTCCATTTTGAACTGTACCCTTCTATCCCTTTGATAGAAGGGAGGTGCTTTTGCACATAGTCGGGGTACAAACCCAGCTACAATGCAGTCAAATTGAGTTGGTGGATTCGAATCCTATCCACATGATTCAAATTCCCTTTATTGTAACATTGTTGTATACTCCTTGGATTAATGAAGTTTATACTATAGTTATACTAAGAAATACTTATCAGTTTTCTGTGAAATTTGTCTAAATCGGTGTGTATTTTTCATTCCATTCCACTACAAAATAATACAATTCAATTTTATTCATTTTCTATAGATCAATGGCACAACAATTCAAACATGGTATGAAAGCCTCCTCATGCAAGCCTCAAGTATGTCCAATATTTATTGTACACCAAAAGAAGCTGGGTTTCCACATAAGTCCTACAAAGTGTGCATTGCTAAATCTGGATTCGTTTAGAGAAGTCTCTGCGAGCATGAAGGACCCTAAGAAAGTGTACATGTCGATATGGAAGGCTTGATTTTGACATAATGTGAATTGTTTTCTATTTTGCAGTGTTTTCTTACAGGTGCTATGTGGCTTGATTGAAGAAATTGACTGATTGGAAGGATAATTGAGGCATTCTAAATCTTTCTTACCCCAGATCCTAACACCCTTCAACGATGTTGATTGGAGGGAATATATGCAGGTCTCCTTGCACAAGCTTGGCCCGTATAGGATGAGAATGGGCAAAAAGACTAAACCTCATCATCCTACTAAGAAAGACAAGTTCTTGAACCAGTTGGATGAATATTTTGGCTTCCTTTGTGCTCACATCTCCATGGATCTCCTCTTTCATCTTGAGGGATTGAATACTCCCAAATAATATTGGGATAATCTTGAATTCTTTTTTGGAAAGCAAGATGAGCTTCGAGGAAAAATATTGAAGAATGAGCTGATAGCCTTATAGCCCAATAGTTTCGAGACTATCCGACATTTTTTTACAAAATTCAAGTCTCTTGCACTACAATGTAAGCACTGTGGAATAGATAGGAAGCATGAGAATCTTGTGCTCTTGTTGCTCAACAAAATTGATTCCAATTATTCTATCTTTGTCTTTGCCTTCCATTCTAGAAAAGCTTCCATCCCTAATTGGAAGATTCCTCCACTTGATGTCTTTGTCGAGTCTCATTAGAGGAAATTTCAACTCAAAATGGGCCTTTTAACTTTTATTCAAATTCCATGTCATCATGTGTTAGCCAATGAAATTGCTTTAAATTTGAAATACCGTATAGGTCTTAAACAGTTTTTTAATATAAATTTGGGGGTAGGTATCATAAAAAAAACTACTTTTTTGTTTGTATTTTTGACATATCTCCCCGTGTTTTTACTCAAATTTTGATCGAGAGAGCTTGTTGGATGCGGAATTAAATTTTGCATTCAACGAGTACCCACTCGACATACTTTTGATGGACCCCGCTACCCCAAAAATAAAAAATACCTGAAAAAATGGAATGATGATGTGATCATTCCATTTTTTCAGTTATTTCTTTTTTTTGGGGTAGCAGGGTCCGTTAAAAGTATGCCGAGTGGGTACTCGTTAGATGTGGAATTTAATTCCGCATCCAACGAGCTCTCCTGATCGAAATTTGAGTAAAAACACGGGGATATATGTCAAAAATACAAACAAAAATGTAGTTTTTTTCTTTTCTTCCTCCAAAATTAATAAATATTATTTTATTATTTTAACTATTATTTTATTAGTTCATTTTAGGAGGCCCATTTTGATTTGAAATTTCCTCTAATGTTAATACATGAATAGGAAAATTTGGTCCAAATGGGAGTCCTCCAAACTTCCAAGAACCAAGCTCTTTTGATGTCAGAATCTACCAATGCACAAGCTAAAGGGAGCCATAATGGGAAGGATCCTAAAGCATATGATTCTAAACCAAAATATGTCAAAAGGCTTTCGAAGGAGCTTCAGGCTCCAAGAGAAAGAAGAAGTTTGAAAAGACAAAGTATCTTTATTGTATTAGGGGTTTTCATCCTAAAAGACATTGTATGAAGAAGCACATCAACTAGTTGTTCTCCCTCCTTGAACATAACAACATTTCTCTTCCACATGGAGCAAAGAAGCATGATGTTGGACCACAGACAAAAGATCATGAGAGGTGCCATGCATTGAAGGCTGGCCTTACTTAGTCAACAATTTATTTAATTGATTCTGTAGCATCCAACCACATGGTTTCCTCCAAGGAATCCTTCTCCACCCTCCCACTATCAGGAGTACCTAGCATTCACATGGGAGATAACTCCCAAATCCCAGTTGTTGGGAGAGGTTTAGTTAAAATCCAACAGGGTGATTTCAATAATTTTGTCTATGTGCCCTCTCTTGCAGAAAAATTGTTGTTTGTTTATCAGATGACCCATACAAGATCTCCTAAAAGAGTTACATTCGACTCTGACTTAGTTGAAATCACAGAAAAAAATACTGGAAAGCTCATAGAAAAAGGTATTTCTAATCATGCCACTAAGGATTCTGAGTTCTCACATTTTTTGTCTGTCTCACATCCTACAGCTTTATTGACTCATGCTAACAACACTAGGAATATATGGAATGAGAGATTTGGGAATCTCAATTTCAAATATCTCCAACAACTCCACAATGATAAAATGGTTGAAGGTTTTCCTCGCATCCAAAATTTCGATGGAGCATGTCTTGGTTGCTTGGTAGGTAAGCATCCAGAGAGGAGGTATGAATTTGGGAATGCATGTAGGGATGCCTCTATACTTGATTTGATACATAGTGATGTTTCAGGACCAATTCCCACAACATCAATTAATGGTTGTAGGTATTTCCTTACTTTTATTGATGATTTTTCTAGGCTCTGCTGGATATATTTCATGAAACAAAAATTAGAAATTTTTGGAAGTTTTAAAGTTTTTAAAGCTATGGTTGAGAATAGATTCAGGAAAAGATCAAATCCATAAGATATGTTAAAGGAGGTGAATACATTAAAAGAGAGTTCCAGTGTTATTGTGAATCAGAGGAGATTCGAATGCAACACTTATTTCCATACACACCACAGCAGAATGGTGTGGCTGGGAGGAAACATGGATCACTAAAGGAGATGGAAACATGTCTTCTCTATGCCAATAATATCCCTCCTTCTCATTCGGAAGAAGCTGTAAACTGCACTTCATACATACAAAATAGAGTTCCTCATAAATCAATGGTTGGGGCCACTCTATTCGAAGCACTGCATGGGCATCATCCCAATGTCTCTCAATTGCTAGTTTTTGGTTCCAAAGCTTGGTCCAGAATACCCATCGATAAGAGAAACTCCTTCCAATATCAGAGTAGCAAATGCATTATGCTGGGATATGCAGAGGATGGAAAAGCATACAAGTTCATGGAGGTTGCAACTAGTAAATGCTTAATTAAGCATAGTGTTAAATTTGAAGAAGATCAATTGTTTGATCCACCACCATCCAAAGCACAAGAAGGTATAACCACTATTCCACTACCTTTTGATGATGATGATTTGGTACATGTTTCATATTCATATGAAGAGGATTAATATTAGCATGATCTTGGTATTGAGGCTAAACCTCATGAGATTCTAGATCCAGATCCAACATCCATTCCAAACCAAAGGCCTAAGACTAGATGGGCTCAAAATCTCATTGTTGCAGCTGGGGATGGTACTGGGAATACAAAAGATAGAAGGATAAAAATTTCACAGTATTAGAATGAGCATGTTGCTCTTTCTCTCTCATGGATTCACTCCCTACAGAGTGGTGCAACAAGGTTCCAAGAAAGTGCTACATGATGATAGTGAATGATCAACAATTTGGCCCACAGAAGAAGAAAACGAATCATTCTCTACCTCTTTCATACAAAAGAAACAAATACAACATCCATCATATTAGAAGGACATTGAGAGGTTCACATGGACAGCTTTAGGATGCTACTTCAGAGAAGAACCATGCTGCTACATAGTGTTGCAAATTGCAGCAGAGTTTTTGCAAGTTATTTTCTAAGGAGGGAGTTTATTTTATTCTAAAAATAGCTTGCATTTCATGTTCCTTCTTATTTTGAGGGGGGGTGCTTCCCATTAGGTTTTCCCTTATTTCCTCGATTTATTAATCAACATTTTTTAATTATTTTAGATTGAATATGGTTGACTTTTGGCATTGTTTCTAGGGCCACCAGTTGTCAAAGTTAGGATTAAGGGGGGGTGTTAGGATTTGTAATCCTCCCTTGTTCAAACTAGTCTATTAGATTATATTTTCCTTACTTAGGATTCATTTGGTTATTATTGGGTCCACTAGTACCCTTGGGTCCACTTGGGATAATGGGGACCTATAACAGTTACTAGAGTGTGGGGAACACAGATAGAGGCTAACTACAACTGACTGCACCTTCATAGCATCAATTTTTTCCTCCTAGACCAATCCCTACAATTTAGGAGCCACTCAAAGTGCCAACACCAACCTCCTTCAGTTGTTGGTAGTTGGTAACTAGTCAAGCTAAGTTATGCTCCAGTTACATCTAGTTAGATGTCCTCTAGTTTAGTTAGCACTAGTCTTGCATGGCTGAATGTGGGAAGGCGCCTATTCTCACCTATATTTCACCTACCACATCAGTTTAACTAGTTTAACTGATTATAATTGATGGAGAGACTGAATTAGACATATGGAGTTAGCTTGGTGAACTCCGATAGTGATTTAGACACTTCTAATTAGCCATGCAGCCAGATTGAGTTGGTGGATTTGGATCCTTTCCACGTGATTCAAATTCCCTTTATTGTAACATTGTTGTATACTATTGGGATTAATGAAGTTTATACTGTAATTATACTGAGCCATAATTATCAATTTTCCGTGAAATTTGTCTTGATCAATGTGTATTTTTCATTCCATTCCACTACACAATAATACAATTAAATTGCACTCATTGTCTGTATATCAGTGGCACAATAATTTAAACATATTGGAATAAGTATATTAAATACAAACCTGAAGATATGCAAATATTGGACAAAATCAAGCTTGGAAGGATTAAAATCTCCTGGGAATCTTGGGAAAATGTATGTGTGTCAGTTGAATCCACCATTCAAGATGGATAAAAGGCCTGTAGAAAAATATGGTTTGCATCCAAAAACCTGTTAAGTTTATTGAACTTTCACATCTTGGATCTGATTGAGGATTATCTGCCACCTAAGATTATGATTGAGCGGGTTTAAGGGAAGTATTCGAATGCTAAGGAGAAAATTGATAAGCTGGATCACATCCACGTAGTAGAGATTAAGGAGTTGATTGAGTCACATATAGATTCAAAAATGAAGATTAATCTCTTTCTAGGTGAATGGGAAAAGGTGAAGAAAACAAAAATCGAGTCTTTCACTTGCAAGGCCCAATTACAAATTGAACATGCACAATATCAAGACATAGCAGATTTGCTGGATTTATTTGCCAAGTGGTAATATTCCCTTGGAAAATATTAAAACAACATTTTATAATCCCTACTTCTTTGGGAGATTTGTTTCTGTTTATTTTTTGTAATTATTATTTAAAGAGTCTTAGATCTCGTAGGAAAGGGGGAACAATAGTGGAAGAAAAACCACCCAATGGAAGAACATGAGATACTCTGCATTTTGAGGAATTGTAATTTTTTGCATTCTTAATAAATTCAATCAGTTTCTCTCTACCTCTCTTGGTATTATTTATCAAATTTCTTTGATGAAATTTTGGTTTCTCTTTTAATCTTTGAACAACTATGCTATATGTTGCATGATTATTAAATGCATTAACCTATGTTTTGATTTCTCATCACTCAGTTTATCTGTTAATTATGTTTTAAATAAATTGCTATATTTAATTCATATATTTATTGTTGCAACTATTAAAAAAACATTTCCATTAAATGATAATTTGTTAATTGGCATTTCATTTATAGAACAATCATATGCTTGAATTCTTTAAATGAAATAACTGAATTTTAATTATCTTGTTTTATTTAAAATTGAGAAGGTTAGATCTAATTTATATGTCTATAAATTGGAATAACGTTTGTCAAATACTTTGGACCTGATTTTTCTTCCTTTTACAATCACCTTTCATATTTTTTAGCTTAATCACTTAGATCAATTTAATTTGTCCCTACAAATATTTCATCTCTTCCAAACAGGAAGAGAGATCCATTTGGATCTGTCCACACAATTCCAGCAGAGGCCTAATATTCATAGGAGTTAGTCACGCCAAACATTTTGTGGATAGAACCATCATTGTGTAGGATTGTTTGAATCCTTTCAAATTGGGCTTTCTCCTCCTGTTGTTTCCTTGTAATATTCAAGAATTACTTTATAGACATCAACAAATGGTGCTAGAAGGAGGGACATAACCAGCCATGCCTAAACAAAACATTAGTAAACCTCCTCCTTCCAGATCACCAGTTGTTACTAGAAGTTAGGCTCAAGCGTCCACATCAAAAGTTCAACCAGTTGATAACCAAATGGCAGTCATTACTACTCATGTATTAGAACAAGTAAATAGAAGGCGTGAAATTATCTTTGTATAAACAACTAGAGGGACTTTGACTCTCGAGCATATAAGGAAGAGAAATCAAGATATTACTGCCAGGGTATAATAGAGGGATGAAGCAACTCAGAACCTCAGAAATGCATTATCCCAACCCATTTCGGCCAATAATTCACCCATTAATACAAATGATCAAAACACATCCGCAAAGGAATTACTCTCGTAAATCCATACTAATCCATTATTCGACGAAACGTATCAACTTCAGGATAGTCCAGAGCCTAATGTAGTATCTGGTGGAACACCACCTACACCTCTTATTTAATCTTCATAACCATCTGAGGAATCTTCTGACAATAAAACATATTCAAGTCCATATTCTTTGGAGGATAGACCAATGTTAGATCAACCAAAGATACCTTGCTTAGATCAAGATGCTGTTTTCATTCTTGGACAACAATACAAACTACCCAAAAATATAGAGAAATGGGTACCCAAATTTAACCTGATGAAATGTCTCCTACATAAGACCACATCAAAACCTTCATGTAAGCTATTAGGCTAAGAAATGTGGTACATTAAGATGTGGTATGTAGGTTATTCCCTTACTCTTTTGAAGGGAAATCCTCTACGTGGTATTTTTCCTTAGAGTATGGATCCATTAATTCTTGGGATTATTTTGAAAACTTGTTTCTCTAGAAGTTTGGAGATGACAGAACTCCCAAAGATCTGTCATGGATCTATCCTCTTTAAGGATAAAAGGAAAATATAGGGTCAAGTATTTCAACCAGATATTCTTCTGTCAGAAAAAACATAATCCCTTCCAATCTTATTCCAACAGAAGAATTATTGGTTGCTTATTATGTCAAGGGTCTACCTACTCCTATTTCCATGTGGGTTAAGAAAGCAGACAAGAACAACTTGCAATAGGATTTTGTTGAATATGGTGGATTTGAAAAATACGAACATTGAAAATCAGGCCAATAACAGAGGTTATGTAAGGCCTCCTTTTAGGAGACCTGATCGGCCTCCTCAAAATCAAGCTCCACCCAATCATGATTAAAATTTAACTTATGAATAAATTTATTCCATTTTCAGATCCCTTACTACTGAATATCAAGCTTCCCCTGATGACACTAAGGATATTTCTAAAGAAACTCAAAATTCTGAACCTCCTGGTGAAGAACAAGATCAATATGTTAATACCATTAGCTTTTTCTCTGAATTACCTATGGCTGAAGAAGAAGATGAGCTTGAAATAGTTTTTAATGTGTAACACCTTTACAATACCATTAGTAAAGGGGAAAATGTAGAATAGTCTATGCCATCATCATCATCTAATATCAACAAATGTAAAACAATAACACAAAAGGAAACAATCATTCCTGAGGTTGAATATAATCTCATTGATGATTTGAAAAGGATGAAGGCTAATATATCTCTATTTGAACTCCTGAAAATACCTTCCATGAGAGAAACTATGCCTAAAATCATGATTTTAAATAAGTATGGGGAAGTTCAAAACAACAAATTAGAGACTTATCCTAAGCTTGATAGCCAGAAGCCTAATGGGGAGATGTCTCCACCTTTTTTGCTCACTTTTTAGATATTCAACAGGAATGTGCATAATTGCATGATAGAATCAGGTGCCTCGTCAAATTTTATTTCATTGTATGTCTGCAAAAAACTTAATGTATATTGGGAACCCTACCAAACCCATATTGTTCAACTTGATAGATCAAGAGTCAGGGTAGTAGGGGAATTGAAAATTTTCCTTTTAACATTATCTGTTTATCCAAGGATTCACCGGACCATTGATATCATGATTGTTGATATTCTCGAAGAATATCGCGTTTGGTTAAGTAGAGAATGGATATAAAAACTTAAAGGTTATTTATCCACTAATTGGTCCCATTTATGGATCCCTTACAATGGTAAACCTAATCAAATCAATATTGTCAGAGAATAGTACATGAAATAGACAATCAATGATTTGAATGACCCAGTGAGCATGCTATTTACTTTAGCTCACATATTGAACATTATACATTTGATACTTTTTTCAGGAATTTCCATGTCGATTCTTCACCTATTGAGAGTGTTCAAAATTAGTCGAAAATTATCAATTACATTGTTGTTCCATTTTCAAGTTCCATTGTGCATAATGTGTATAATGTAAATATAACTTTTAGGGTAGATTTAAATTCAAGGATTTTTTTCTTTGATGAATCTAAATCTAAATATGGATATGGTGTAGGTTGTGTGTTGATAGATCCTAAAGACACTGAGTTAATGATTTCCTATAGATTAGAATTTGAGTGCACTAATAATATTGTTGAGTACGAATATCTTGTCCAGGTACTTAGGAAAGAAAATGATTTGGGATCTCAAGTAATAGAGTGTTATGGAGACTCTGAAATCATTGTGCAACAACTAAGGAACATGATTCACTATATATCACTTGATGTTATAAATATCAGAAACTAATTAGGGATATGACTAATTATTTCAAAGCATTTAACATTAAGTCTGTCCCCGGGTCCCAAAATTTTAATGCATATTTATTGGCTAATACTGCATCTAAGATGATCCCTCCTGAAATCCTGTCTCCTGATACTTTTTCAGCTGAGTTAATATACAGAAATTCCATCCCAAATAATGTCACCAATTGGAAAGTGTTTGATGATGATAAACATATCCATGAATTGTTGACAACCCAAGATACATTCAAATATGTAGCAATCAATCAGGCTGATCACGACAAACCATTATATGATCTCAAATTTCCTTCCAACCTGACTCCTAAGTAACCAATAAATTTAGAGAAGTATTATGACTTACATGACAAATTTAAGAACAAATCTAACTGTAAGACACACAGTTCTTCTCTAAATTTCAAGGCTGTCGATTTGGGAACCGAGAAAAATCCTCAAGTGATTAATCTAGGGATTAACTATTCACTTAATGAGGAAAATTATTTGATCAAACTCTGTAGGGAGTTTAAGGATGTGTTTTCCTAGATGTATGATGGCCTTAATACTTTTGATACAAAAATCATGTATCACAATATCCCTATGAATCCTAGTGTCAAACCCTACTAATAAAAGTTGAGGAAGATGCATCCTAGTCTAGAGTCGTCTATAAAGAAAGAACTTGAGAAATTACTTACAACTAGAATAATATTCATAGTGAGACACACATAGGGGATTTATAACTTGGTCCCCATCTGTAAAAAGAATGGGGAAATAATATTGTGTAGAGTTTCTAAATATGAATAAAGCATTTGAGAAAGAAAACTATAATGTTCCTTCAATGGAGAAAACATTGCAAAAAGTTGCAGGTGCTGAAATGTTCTCCTTCTTAGACGGTTTCTTTGGCTACAATTAGGTATTAGTTTCCCCTTCTGACCAACTTAAATCTATTTTCAGAATTACTTGGGGAACTTTTTCTTACAGAAGAATGCCTTTTGGATTGATTAATGCAGGTATCACTTTCCAAAGAGATATGGATATAGCTTTCAGAGGATTGATGGATAAATTTGTAGTAGTATATATTGATGATATAACTATTTATTCTAAAAAGAGGCATGATCATTTATTTTCTCTTAGACAGGTGTTTGAAAGGTGCAATAAGTGCGGTATCTCTTTGAACCCAAAGAAGTCCATTTTTGCAGTCACAAAAGGTAAACTTTTGGGATTCATAGTTTCAAAAGACTGTATGGTTATTGATCCCAAAAGAACATACACTATTGCTAAAATTAGAATACCAAGTTCCAAGAAATCCATGTAGTCCTTCTTGGGTAAGATCGACTTCATCAGAAGGTTTGTACCTAACGTTTCTCAAATTGTTAGGCCATTACAAGACCTGATAAAAAAATATGTACAATTTAAATGGTTTGATATTCAGAGAGATGCTTTTGCTAAAATTTGAAAATCTATCGCAAAATCTCCTGCATTGATGTCACTTGATTTTAATAAAGATTTTATTCTCTATACATTTTCCATTTACTTCTCTTATACTATTGTCTTAACACAGAAACAAGTTGAGGAAATCAAAATTCCTATTTCATTTATGAGTTCCAAATTTAAAGGAGTTGAATTGAATTACTCACAAATTGATAGTCAAACCTATAAAGTTTATAAGTTTGTAAAATATTTCAAACCCTATCTACTAAAATCTAGAACTAATGTTATTGTTCCTTATGCAACAATAAGAAATGTCTTGATCTAGAAGGAACTTGGTGAAAAACGTGGCCATTGGATGACTGCACTTCAAGAATACAACTTGGAGATCAAGCCTACTAAAATTGTTAAAGGACAAGGCTTGCGTTTACTTGCTTCGCAATCTAATGATCCTAATAAGGAACAACTAAAATGGAATTAAGAGGAAGGTACATCTGAGGATACTGTAAATGTTATTTCTGCTCAAGCCTCTAATGGTATGATGACATTAGATTTTTTCTTACTCACAGGTTTTCTCCTCAAACTTTAGATTTCAAGAAGAGCAGGGATTTTGTTGGAATCATTATCCAACCCACACATCATTATTTGGCCTAACTGGCCTGATTTACCACTTATCCTAACTTATTGGCTTGAATATGTGACTGCATCATCAAGTGGATCATCCTCCTTGAATCAAGGAGGCTAACTAAGTCTTATCCTTCAATCGAGGAGACTAACTGCGCTTCCTCCTTCAATCAAGGAGAAAATATGGGTTGATCTGCATGACCTTATAAGTGCCCCAAATCAGTTAACTTATGGTTGTTCCACCTAATTTTAGTTAAACTGCAGCTGTAAAGGTGCCTCCATCATTATTTTTCCTATTTTTCGTATATTCCAGTTAACTGGAATGATTAAAGGCACCTCCAACAACTTTTCGTGACTTAGTTCAGTTGATCTCACCTAACTGAAGTCAAATATGTGCGCTCACCTACTAATTGACATGCAGTTGATTTTTATTCAGTTAGACTTAGTCTAAAATATCTATGATTCAGTTAGAGTTAATTATGGTTGTGATTAATGGTTAACTGATGTGCCGAGTGGTTTCTAACTGACAGCTAAACCACTCTCATGTATGAAATTAGAATTACCTCCTTGGTATTCAAATTTTCTGGTTATTCATGCTAGTGTATGACATTGTGTCACTTCTTTTGATTAATGATAACTAGTATACAACTGCAACTCCTAATTGCACTACTTTCATGTCATTTTTCTATGTAATTGATCCTTGAATCTTTTGTAAGTTTTGTCTTGGTCCTCATATTATTGTGACTCAATTTCATATGGTATCAAATCCATTGCAAGACAAGGAAATTCTTCCTCCACTGATTTATTGCTAGATCTATGATGCAATTTGAGCAAAAAGCTCAAAAATTCTAGCTCTGCACCAAAAGCAGAGAGTTTGCCACATAATTCCTAGAATCCCAACCTTGTTGATCAATCTTTCTTGATTAACTAAGCCAGGTGTGATGCAAACTCCAAAAGTGCAATATGTTAGACCTTACTTTGTCTTTTTTGTGTGATTTGCAGGTTTCTCAAACAATTTAAATGCATTTGCTACATCAGCATAATGTCTTGTTCAAGCAACCTTCTCACTCCTTTCAACTACCATCAATGGAGCAGGGATATTGAGATTCAGTTGCACTCCAAAGGACTCTACAAAGTCACCATGGACATGGAGGTAGAGCCAAATCATGTTATAGACAAAGAAAAATACCGAAATAATATTGATGAAGAATATGGCTTTCTCTGCCTTTCAATTTCTAAGGATCATCTCTTCCACATCACTGAATTGAAAACTCCCAAGGAGATATCGGACCACATTGCTACTCTATTTGATAAGCAAGATGAATTGAGAATCTATTAGCTGAAGAATGAGATGATATATCTAAAATCGGGAAACTTTCAAAACATGAATTAATTCTTTAGCAATCTCAAGCACCTAGTGCTCCAGTTGAAGTAGTGTAAAGTTGAGAAGGAAGATGATCAACTCATTATCTCCATCCTTTAAAAAATTGGTGCAAATTACTATGTTTTTGAGTCCACCTTTCATACCGAGAATCTCACAATCCCGAATTGGAAGATGTTGACATTCAATGCATTCATTTAGTCTCTCACCAATGAGCATGACAAGCTTGTCCAAATGGGAATCATAATATCCTCTAAATATAAAGCCTTGTTTTCTGGAGTACCCAAAGATACGAATGGAAAGGGGAATAAAAATAACCAAAAAACAAAATTTGATGCTCCCAAGACAAAGGATAAAATCCAGTAGCTGGATGAGCCCTTAGCCTCAAGAAAGTACTAGCAAAAAGGAAAAGATGGCAAATAAAATATCAAATTTTCCTATTATGTAATGGGATTTCATCTTGAAAGCTATTGCATGAAGATACAACTTGATCAGATGAATCTTCTCCTTGAGAAGAAAAATATCAATCTTCCTGAAGGTACAAGGAAGAAAGAGAATCAATATCAGAATAATCAGCCCGAAAGAGGACATGCCATCATGGCTAATATTTCAAAGCCTAGAGCTCTTCTCATTGACTCTGGTGCTTTGAACCATATGGTGGCAAGCAAATAATCCTTTTCATCCCTAGAATCTGACAGCAACATTCCCATCCACATGGGATATGACTCTCAAATCACTTCAAAGGGAAAATGTACTGTCAAGCTAGAACATGGAATATTCAATAATGTTATTTATGTTACCTCTTTGGCTTCAAAACTATTTTTGTGGATCAAATGAAACACACAGGTTTTCCCAAAAGAGTTACATTCAGTCCAAATGATATTCAAATCTCAGAAATTGCATCTGGAAAACTCATAGCAAGAGGTAAAACCTATGAGTCTCCAAGTTTGTTCCTGATGCAAATCATTCTGCCCTTTTGACTCATGGGAATGAGATCATACGGTTGTGGCATGAAAGGTTTGGACACCTAAATTTCAAATACTTGCATCAAATTCAAAAGCATTCCATGGTAGAAGGCCTCCCTACAATCTGAACCTCCAAAGGAATTTGCAAAGGATGCATTATTGAAAAGCATCTTGGGCATAAATTTGATTAGGGAAAGGAAAGTCAAGCCACATGTATTTTGGGGTTGATCCATTCTTATATCAGCAGTACAATTCCTACAACCTCCACGAGTAGTTCAAGGTATGTGCTCACTTTCATCGATGACCTATCGATATTCAGTACATGGGTCTATTTTCTCAAGAAAACGTCTGAAGTTATTGAAAAGTTCATAGACTTTAAGGCTTCTATTGAGAATGATTCTAGGAGAAAGATCAAATCTCTCACAGATTCAGATATGATAATGGAGGAGAGTACATCTAATCTGAGCTTTTGCAAATTTGTGTTAAGGATGGAATCAAGATTCAACACTCCATTCCCTACACACCTCTGTATAATGCTGTAGCAGAAAGGGAAAATCGGGCCCTAAAAGAGATGACCACCTGCATGATTGAAGCTAAATATTTGGGATGAAGATATGAATGTTAGTTCCCACATTCATAACAGGGTCCCTCATTCATATGTGAAAGGAAAAACACCTTTAGAAGCATACTTTGGTCACAAACTGGATGTGTCCAATTTCAAATTTTTTGGGTCCACTGCTTGGGCTCGAATTCCACTTGATAAGAGGAAGTCTTTGAAACCACAAAGTATTGAGTGTATGTTCATTGGGTATCTATAAGAATCAAAGGGATACAAACTCTTGAATATCAGAACCAAAAATATATTCATAGAGGGAAGTTTCCACTTCGAAAACCTCTCCAATATGTGGAACTAGTAGAGGAAGAAACTGTTGAAATTCCCTCTCATTTTGCTCAAGATTCTGATGATGAAAATGCAAGTGTGAGCTCTGATATTTGAGATATGATGTCTGATGTCAGTGTGAATTATATATCAGGTTATGAATCATATTCTAATGTTCCCACTCATCTACCAAAATGGGATGAAAAGACTCTCTCTTCTGTCGGGTTACATGTTGGAAATCTTGTTGATCCAAGGAGAACTCAGTCATATTTTCAAAGAGCAGGTATTCTTTTTCTTGCAATGATTGTTTTCTGTATGGGACCTTCTATATGATGATTGGGTATATTCCTAATTCACATTATCATGCTCAGAATGATCCTATATTGCAAGCTGTAATGGATGAAGAATTCAAATCTCTCTGAAAAAATGCAACTTGGGAGCTAGTTTCCCTTCCACCCAGGAGGAAACTTGTTCAATGCAAGTGGGTATATCAGAAAAAGGTTGTTGCATATGGATCAACCTGCAAATATAAAGCATGAATGGTTGCAAAATTTTTATCCCAAGTCCAAGGAGTGGACTACATCGATGCCTTTGCACCGGTGGAAAAAATGGATTCTATCAAGCTAGTTTTGGCCATTGTTGCATCCAAGCACTGGGAGGTGCACCATATGGATGTAAAAAGTGATTTGATTCATCGATACTTGCAAGAATAGATATACATGAAGAATCCTAAAGGATACACATAATATCCATCATTTTTTTGTAAGTTGCAAAAAACCTGATATGGCTTAAAACATGCCCCAATATCTTGTTACGCCAAAATGGATTCTTTTTCGCTCTCACAGAACTTCGAAAGATGTAAGTCTGATCCAAATGTGTACTTGTAGAAATATAAAGGTAATTTTCTGATTGGGTAGGAGATATCATAGATCAGAATTCCACTTCTGTCTATGTGTTTATGTTTGGTGGTGGGCGTATTTTCTGGTCAAGCAAAAAGAAGGTTGACATTGCCCTTTCTTCAGTAGAGGCAGAGTACAGGGGAGTGGTCAATGCATGCATCTAGGCAATTTGGCTACAAGGTATTTTGTCCAAGTTTGATATTGGTATTTCTTCATATACTGTCATTTTTTGTTACAACGAAATTTATATCAAGATATCAACAGATCCAGTTTAGAGATAGAGAACCAAACACATTAAGATCCACATGCACTATATCAGAGAACTTGTGCATGACAAGACAGTTGTTCTGCAATACTACCCCACAAAAGAGCAGATTGCAGACATTTTCACCAAGAACCTTACTGAGAAAAAGTTCACTTACCTCCATTCACTATCGGGGTGAGTTCCATGGTGAATTGAGATTACTCTTTAGTGTTCAGTTTGAAGGGATGTTTTTTTTTTCCACAGGGTTTTCCTCTTTTCCTCACTTAAATTTGTTTTGAGCATTTTTTAGAGTTATTTTTGTAAGGTTTACCTAATGCCTTTTCTTTTAGGGCCCTATCGTTTTTTACTCCTCCACATGAGTATAGCTTAAGGGGGGCTGTTGGATTCATTATCCAACCCACAAATCATTATTTGGCCTAATTTGCCTAATTTACAACTTATCCTAAGTTATTGGCTTGAACATATGACTGCCTCATCAAGTGGATCATCCTCCTTCAATCAAGGAGGCTAACTGAGTCTTCTTCCTTCAATAGAGGAGAATAACTGAGCTTCCTCCTTCAATCAAGGAGAAAATATGGGTTGGTCTGCATGACCTAAGTGCCCCAAATTAGTTAACTAATGGTTTTTCCACCTACTTTCAATTAAACCATAGTTGTAAAGGCACCTCCATCATTATTTCTCCTATTTTTGGTATATTCCAGTTAACTAGAGCAATTAAATGAACCTCGAATAGCGTTTGGTGACTTAGTTCAGTTGATCTCACCTAACTGAAGTCAGTCATGCTCCCTCACCTACTGATTAACATGTAGTTGAGTTCTATTCAGTTAGACTCAGTATAAATATCCTCTGATTTAGTTAGACTCAATTATGGTTGTGATTAGTGGTTAACTGATGTGTCGGGTGGTGTCTAACTGATAGCCAAGCCACTCTCATGTATACAATTAATATTGTCTGGCTCTTCATGCCAGTGTATGAAATTGTATCACTCCTTTTGATTAATGATAACTATTCTACAGTTGCAACTCCTAATTGCATTGTTTTCATGTCATTTTTCTGTGTAATTGATCCTTGAATATTTTGTAAGTTTTGTCTTGGTCCTCAGATTATTGTGGCTCAATTTCATATCTTTGGGATTGAGAACCGCACCTTATCATTTTATTGATGATGTTTTTTAGAAGAAATTATGATGGAAGTTTCCTTAGGTTTCTTGAAAAGACAGAAGCTGATAATATCTTATTGGAATTACATGCAGGGCCTACAGGAGGACACTATTTAGGAGAAACAACTTCGCATAAGATCCTAAGAGATGGCTATTATTGGCCAACCTTATTTAAAGATGCATATTCTTTTTTCAGAAAATGTGAAGCCTTGGCAAAGATGTGCTGATAAGATTTAGAAATATGCCTTTCCCCTTCAACGTGTCACTGTCCAATTTCCCTTTCAGCAATGGGGACTGGATTTTGTTGGTCCTATCATTCCTCCTTCTTCCTTAGAACATCAATACATCCTTACAACAACATATTACTTCACTAGGTGGTTATAAGCATTTCCCCTTAGGGTTTCCAATACAAACTTAGTGACATCCTTTCTAGACAGTAACATCTTCACTAGGTTTTGGGTTCTAGATTCTTTAGTTTTGACAATTCATCCTTTTTTTATTCTATTGATTTCACCCAATATGCCCTTGAAAAAGAGATTAAACTTAAATGCTTTGCAAATTATTAACCATAGGGAAATGGATTGGCATAATATTCAAATAAAAATCTAATCAATATTCTGAAGAATACGATGGATACTCATCATAAGAATCGACACACCCAACTTTTCAATGCTCTTTGGGAAGAGCTAGTAACCCCAAAGGATGTTGTTGAAAATTATACTTATTTTCTTATCTATGGAAAGGAAGTCATTTTACCCTCAAACCTCTTACTCCTATCATTACAGTTGACTCAATATTTCTTATAGGATGACTGTTCTCCTCTTCAACACATGATTGGTTCATTACTTAAATTAGAAGAGTAAAGGGAGAAGTCCAAAAATAAACTGTAGAAATATCAACGGTTAATCAAAAGATGGTTTGATGAAAAAAATTCGAATGATAGGGATTTCCAAGTTGGGGATTTGGTTTTGAAATGGGACAAATAACACAAGGACAAAATTGAATACACTAAATTCCAATGCTTGTATCTAGGGCCATTAATTGTTATAGAAAAGCTTGGCCCGAGTACTATATGATTGCAAACACTGGAAGGTTTCTTTGAGACTTATCCAGTGAAGGTCCAACTCCTCAAGAAGTACTTCATTTAAGATAAGCATTGGCTTATCTATACATAGGTGTGGTTTTTTTTGCTTTTCTTTTCCTTGGGTTGTTTTTTATTTTTTATTTCTTTCAAAACATGACATTGACAAAGCATTTGGCCAGGGCTAGTGGTCAGTCTATTTGAAATCATTTTAGCTTGAAAATTTGAGGGTGGATATGTTACATCATTTTTACTCGGTTTATAACTAAGAGAGTTCTCTCATGGGAATACAACAACTAATATGTGTAGGCCTTTAATTGAGACTTCCCCACCTAAATCACCATCTTTAGAAACCCTCATTGTTATAATTGAATTTATAGGAGTGATTCGGTCTTCTTGTCATATGTTCCATTAGTTATTGGTAGTAAATATTTTATAGCCTAGTCAACCTTTTATATTTTGGATCTCACCTTGATAATATTGAAATCAAACAAAATTTACCTAAATAATTGTAATTGCAATATGGTGGGTCTTATCACAAGCCATCTATCACATTCATAGATATTCAACGAATGACATTACCAAAATATTGTTACCAAGCCAAGGTAATGGCTTGGAATTGATAATGTGATTAATATTTTTTTTTGTTGACCACAACTTGTTGCACTCAAGGATAGGGGGTCATATCACAAGCCATCCTAACCATGATCATGGATTCTATTTTGGACTGAAATTACTGTCGGGTGGTTACCAAGCTATGGTAATTGATTTTAGTGTCAAAGCTAAAAGACAAGGAGTCTCCTTACAGAGATATATTGTTCATTTTCTAGGTATGATTTGTGAATGGAATTTCACCACATTAGGGCAATAGTCTTGTTTCAACTAAGTTATAGTTCAGTTTCTCTTTTTTTTCAAAGAGAGAAATAGAATATATATATATATATATATATTTGAGGAATATATTTACTGATAAATAATTAATAACTCAAGGTGATCAATGGTCTGAGGATCTTGAAATAGATGGAGGTTTTTCCTAAGGTTCATCACAAAATTCCCTCTCATGCTTGCATATTGGTCATAGGAATACCTTTTGCTTCTAGGCTACCTTTATCAAGTGAGTATCATTACAAGTGGTTCGAGCCGGGGAAATAACAATCATATAAAACTAACTCTGTTGGATTCATTTGTAATATTTTGAAGTCACTCTCATATTATAGACTCAAACACTTTCTCATTCTAAAATGTTCTTCCTGATATTTTGAAGTTTATTTGTACAGAGACAACTGCTTCACCCAACAAGTCGCCATTTGTTTTTGGCACAACAAATCCCATTTTAATTGATAAAATGGGAACCCCACTTACTCATTATTAAGGTGGGCTCTAATGTTATTATTTTTTTTGTCGGGTGTCATTCGTTGTTGTCTTTATTCTTGTGTCTTTTCATGTTTTGGTTTTAATATAATTTTCTTCAAAGCCTTGCTTTTTGGGTTTTATGGATTGAGAAGAACATAATTTTTCTTTGAAATACATTGTGTCTACAATGCACATTCCGCAATCCATAATGCAGATTGTGGATTTCAGTTTTTTAAGGTCTTGGAATTTCTTTTTCCATAACCCGCAACCCGCAATGTGGATTGTGGATGTTAGAAAGCATTTCTCAATAAAATTGAGTTCTCGGTTCCACAATTCTGCAACCCGCAATGCGGATTACGGAAATCGGAAGTAAAAATAAATAAACAAATCAGAAGTTGCAATTCTGCAAACTGCAATGTGGATTGCAGAAACAATAAACTATTTTGAGTTGAAACTTTCACATCCGTAATCAAAATTAAGATTTTTGAAAAGTTACTTTCCAATTTCCTTCCCTAATTTTCCCCGTTTTAATATCAACCATTGATTTCTTTCAAATCTACAATCCAGATTGATTTCCCCATTAAATATTTTGTTAAATATTTCAATTTTTTACATCATTTTACCATTTTCAAATTTTGACTTTTACTTGCGATGAATGATTTTACTGCAATTTATATAAACTAGGTCAACGGATTTACTTCTCCCAATTAGATTTTTGGTAAGTTTTTTCAAATATTTTACCGTTCATTTGTGCAAATTCAAGAACTTAATTTGGGTTGAATTAATTCTTTTTTCGTCATTTGATCATAATTTCCCCATTTTCTTTCAACTGTGTCGAGAAATACCAAGTCCAAAACGAACCTAAATGAACAGAAAAATAAAGACCCAAATAGTGGTATATTCTCTAATACAAATGGAAGAGTTTCCAAAACCTATCACCTATATAGGTCACGAATATACTCCATATTCGACAATGAGGATTTCTCAGACATTCAACATGACCATGTATCTTTTGTAAATATTAGAAAGTCCTAGCTTCATGCCATAAAAGCTAGGCCTGTCCTAATTCCCTACACTAATGATGTCAAATGGATAATTGATCACTCAAACCCCCAAGACCATTCCTTCAATGACCAAACTCAAACCCAACCGGCCTCCTTTTTCCATGAAGTATTTTCCAGAACTTATGCGCTTAAGAAACCCCAATGGTTGCTTAATAAGGAATTCCTTGAGTCCTCTGCAACCCAGTATAATATTGAAGAAATTCTCAAATCCTCAATGGACAACCCTGCTACCTTTTCACCCAAACCTGACAAGATTTACCCTATTTCTCGATTAGGGATCCTTTCTCTTTGCTAGAAGCCATGTTGTGCAAGTTATATGAACTACCCAATTGCACAATCTCCAAAGCAAAATGGGCACCCCTTGCCCATCATTTTCTTACTACAAGGGAATCCTTCAATTGGGCCTAGATGTTGTCAATGGTGCTAAAAGATTCCATAGAGAAATATCAGAAGACTCATGGTTCAAGGAAGCCCACATTTTACCTTCTTGTTTAAGTTATGGATGTCTTCTGCGCAACATTTCCTTTCCCTTCCATGGGATGGAATTGAAAAAGGGTTGGACCTCCAATCCACATATATTGTTCAAAATTATGGGAGGATAACTTCATTCCTATCATTTATGATATTTGTGATAATTTCATAGGTTGTATTTATTAGAAAATATTCAAGGAGGATGCTCCCACCTTTTCAACCCAAGCTAAGGTGTTTATTTTTACTATGGAAGATTGGTATGTGGGATAGTATTTCCAATACATTAGGATTTAGGGAAACAACACAACTCCCTTGTTGCCTATAATTGTACCTGACAGACTGGTGTTGGAAAATATACATTTACAAATAGTCATTGATGGAGAGTTCCCAAAGCTGACTGGAGCTAAAAGGAAAGGGTGTCCCAAGTTTACCCTTAACCTTGGATCTCTGGTAATTCAAAATTATACTCATGTAGGTGTACCTGAAAAAAGGATTACCAATCTGAATATTGGAGAGGCTCCTAACAGAAGGCATGATCCAAAATCCTGTTAAATTTTCATATGCTTAGCTAAGACATTAGTATTTAATTTCATTTTCATAACAAAAGCATATAAACAGGATCACTAAAAGATAGACAAGCACAAGCATACAAAAGGAACACAAATATTTATCCTGGGAAAACCCTAAAGGGAAAAACCTAGCAAAAGCTTCCTCAATATAGATGCCCCCAAAAGATAAAACCAGCAAGGAGATCAAATCCTGATCCTCCTCCTTCTCTAGCTACTTCTCTTCTCCACTAATGCGCTACACAAGTGAGAGTGTGTGTGTCTCAAATGAGGAGCACCACACCTCTATTTATATTCATACATTCACTTGAATTAACTCATTCGACATGTAAGCTCGAGTTAAAGCATGTAGGCTCGAGTTACACATGTAGTCTCAAGTAACCACACTGGGGTGCTAATGACCCACCTTTACAATTAGAGGGGACTACCTCATGACTCTTATTAGTTCTTTCGATTAGAATCATCGGGGTACAAGATAATACAAGTGGTTCTCTTAGTAGGACCATCGGGGAAAAGATACATATAGAATATTCTTTGAAGTTACATTATTTCAACACTCCCCCTTAACGAGAAGGGTATTCTACAACAACATCAACAAAAACAATAGTAGGAGAGAGATAGAGGACATCATTAGCATCATCAGGGTAACACATCTATAAATCATTGGAATCTTTTTAACATTATGTAGTCTTCATATTCAATCTTCAGTATTCATCATCATTAATACTTTGACTGCTTCGATCAGCAACATCTTCAGCACTTTGAACTTTCGATCAGCAACATCATCTTGAGCACTTCGACCTTTCTATCAGCAACATCATCTTCAGCACTTTGACCTTTCGATCAGCAACATCATCTTCAACTCTTTGACCTTTCGATTAGCAACATCATCTTCAACACTTTGACCTTTCGATTAGCAACATCATCTTCAGCACTATCATCTTCAGCATTTTGACCTTTCGATCAGCAACATCATCTTTAGCACTTTGGCCTTTCGATCAGCAACAACATCATCATCATACTCTGATCTTTTGATCAGAAACATCATCATCATCAAAACATCATTATTATCAAAACATCAACATCATCAATACATCAACATCATCAAAACGTCAACATCATCATCATCAACATGATCCTTTCTTTTGGAATTACAGGATCAACATGTCTGTGGTACTCAGATGATCCTTCCTGTCAAAATTTCAAGATTTAGGTCTTTACGGAGTTACTAATGATCCTTCCTTTTGGAATTACGGGATCAACACATCTATGGAGCTCAGACGATCCTTCCTTTCAGAATTACAGGATCAAGTCTTTATGGAGCTACTAACGATCCTTCCTTTCGAAATTACAGGATTTAGGTCTTTACGGATTTACTAACGATCCTTCCTTTCGGAATTATGGGATCAACACATTTGTGGAACTCAGACAATCCTTCCTATTGGAATTATGGGATCAACACATCTGTGGAACTCAGACAATCCTTCCTATTGGAATTATGGGATCAACACATCTGTGGAACTCAGACAATCCTTCCTGTTGGAATTACGAGATCAAGTCTTTACAGAGCTACCAACGATCCTTCCTTTCAGAATTATGGGATTTAGGTCTTTACAGAGTTACCAACGATCCTTCCTTTCAGAATTATGGGATTTAGGTCTTTACAGAGTTACTAACGATCCTTCCTTTCGGAATTACGGGATCAACACATTTGTGGAACTCAGACAATCCTTCCTATTGGAATTATGGGATCAACACATCTGTGGAACTCAAACAATCCTTCCTATTGGAATTATGGGATCAAGTCAATGATCCTTCCTTTTGGAATTACGGGATTTAGGTCTTTATGGAGTTACTAATGATCCTTCCTTTTGGAATTACGGGATCAACACAGATGTGGAACTCAGACAATCCTTCCTCTAGGAATTACAGGATCAACACACATTCTCGAGTACTGAAGTCATCAGATCCGTTCTGAACTGAAGTTCAAGGATGATACAATCCTACCACCTTCTCGATGACCGAAGTTCACCGGATCCGTTCTGAACCGAAGTCCAAGGATGATACAATCCTTCCACCTTCTCGATGACCGAAGTTCACCGGATCCGTTCTGAACCAATTTCCAAGGATGATACAATCCTACCACCTTCTCGATGACCAAATTTCACTAGATCCGTTCTGAACCAAAGTCCAAGGATGATACAATCCTACCACCTTCTCGATGACCGAAGTTCATCGGATCCGTTCTGAACCGAAGTTCAAGGATGATACAATCCTACCAAATTCTTGATGACTGAAGTTACACCAGATCCATTCTGAACCAAAGTTCAAGGATGATACAATCCTACCACATTCTCAATGACCGAAGTCACCAGATCACTTCTGGACATATGTCCCGCGATGATACAATCCCTCTTCATTCTCGAAGACCGAGGTCTTCGGATCACTTTTGGACATATGTCCTAGGATGATACAATCCCTCTTCATTCTCGAAGACTGAGGTCTCCGAATCACTTTAGGGCAAGTGCCCAGGGATGATACAATCCCATTGCAACATCACTACTCCCCCTTCTGGGGAAGGTATTTTTGAACAACACCAAGCTTGTCTCGAAAGTGTTTGAACTTTACCCGAGACAGAGGCTTTGTCAGTGCATCATCATCTAAACCATCTTCATCTACATTTTCAATATGTGAATACTGAACTATCACCATCTGTATCTCCAGTATGTGAGTACTGAAAGCATCATCAGGTCACCATCATCTGCATCTACAGTATGTAAATACTGAAAATCATCTATATCTTCAGTATGGGAATACTGAAATCATCATCATCTATATATTCAATATAGAAATATTGAATCACCATCATCTGTATCTACAGTATGTAAATACTAAAACATCATCATCTGCATCTTTATCTTGAATGTAGAAATACCGGATTTCTATGTGTTACGAGGGAACACAGGGTTCTCTGTTATCACAACTCTCGTTATCACATAGAATCAATGTAGTATCCATATTTAGTTCAAAGAGACCTGATATTAGCTTTCGAATCCATATGGATTCACAACTGGACTATTTCCTGCTAAACCATGAACTCATAGCAGACCCTAAACAAAAGCATCTACTTGATGTGCTTTTCCTGTCTGAGATACTTCCAGCCCAATATACATCTATGTAGCCATACAATATATACTCATGGCTACAATCATAATATAAACCAAAGTCTATAGTCCCTTTCATATATCTCATCACATGTTTTGCAGTTACTAGGTGAACCCATCTTGGTTGAACAAGATATTGAATTAAGGTGTTCATAGCAAAACAAATTTTTGGTCTGGTATTTTTTAAGTACATCAATGACCCAATGATCTATCTATAATGAGTCATATCCACTAACTCTAATGATTCATCATCTAACAGCTTCAGGTTGGAGTCCATGGGTGTGGCCATGACTTTGCATTCCAACATATTGAATCTCTTCAATATCTCTACCGCATAGTTTCCCTGGTTGAGAAATATTTCTTCTGAACTTTGCCATACTTCCAGACCTAGGAAATAATTCATTAACTCAAGGTCTTTCATCTCAAATTCTTCTGCCGGTTTCTGCTGGTTTCTCATTTCCTATCAAGGATAAGTCATCCACATATAATAACAGGATGACAAGTTCATCTTCTAGAACCTTGAGATAAAGGTTAGGATCAAATTTACTCTTGGTAAATCCCATGCTTGACAAGAAACTATCTATTCTTCCATACCAATCTCTAGGAGCTTGCTTTAGGCCATAGAGGGCCTTCTTCAACTTGCATACGTGATTCCATTTGGCATCAATTTCAAATCCTTGTGACTATTCAATGTAAAACTCTTTCTCAATCATACCATTAAGGAAGGCTTGTCTTTACTTCACCATGGAAGAAACTACCATGATAGTTGTGAAGGAAGTGTACCTTGCTTCTTGGAGTAAGTGTCTCTTCAGAATTAATTCCCTCTTTCTGAAAGAAACCTCTAGCCACAAATCTTGCTTTATACTTCTCGATACTTCCATCAGCTGCATGATCTATTTTGTATATCCATTTGGAGGATACATTACTCTTTCCTTCTGGTTTGGGAACTATATCCCATACATCATTCTAGTATTCCTTCATCATAACATCTTCCATGAGTTCGTCTTGTCAGATCATCAACATATCCTAGTCTTCTGCATTCAACTTTGAGGGTTGGAACCCACTTTACTCTTGGTAAAGTCTCAATCCATCAAGAAGCTGTCCATCATGTTTTACCGTGTTGAACTCAGATATCTTCTATAGTCACCCCCCCTGAAGTGGAGTATTATCTTCCTTCTTCATTCTGTATAGGTGGTTCTATGCTTGATATATAATGGTCAATAGAGTATGTCATGTCATAGTCTATTCTTTCTGAGGCAAATCATGAACCTTTCTTTGTACACTTGTTCTTGTAGATCCATATGGAGGATACTATGTACTTCCCTTTATGTCTCGAAATCATATCGTATACATCATTCCCCATGATCAATTGTTATTCTTTGATCATAGTTTCTTTCATAGCATTCTTTTCTTCATCTTGAGTTATCTCTCATACCCATGGTGGTGTTCATCCTTTGAGGTGGATCTACCGCTCTCTGAAGCTCTTTCTTCTGTCATGGTGTCTCTGACCCTGGGAGCTTCAGATTCATGTTTATTGAATTGTCATCACTTGTTCTTTGGAACAAGTCTCGTCCTTCTTTTCTTGTAGGAGGTTGTACAGGACCTTTCCTACAATTCAAATGCACTCGTTGCATGGTTAGAACTATTTCATAAAACATATGCATAATGACAAATTCTTATGCATCATGCAACTATTTAGCCAATGCAACATTCATCCATATCTCACAGAAACTTTCTAGATGCCTTCCATCTCTACCATGACATCATTGAGATTGTGCACTAATCCAATATGTTAGCAAATATGTTTGATAAGTATCAATGGAGAGTTGTATAGTGCCATGAGCTACTTACCCATCACATGCATATTAGTAGTATTAATGTAAACAATCTATCATGCCTAACACATCAACTGAATAGAATCAAATGTAAAATAATATCATGAAATGGCAATTGAATACTTATCTTTTATTTGTTTTGTGGGTAGACTCCATCTTGATCATTCTGCTTTATCATCTTCTTCATTCATGAAACCATCATTTCTTATCCAAATGATAATATGAATAAGAGGTTCTTCAAGAATTGAGTTTTTCATATTCCTCATCACTTGAGGGATCTTCTTTGAATGGTGAGAGCTTGATCTTCAATTGCTCCCATCTTATTCTTCTCTTCTTATTAGTCAAACTGAAAGCAATCACTTAATTCTGGCATACATTCTTCACATGAATGAATCCCATGATCTTGGGAGAATCCCATGATCATGGGAGTTCATTCAAGGTGGCTATCACCACTTCTGCATACTTCTTCTTCTACCGCTTCAAGTTGTTCTGCATTCTAGATCTTCACATTCTTCAACTATTTTCTCAAAGCCATCTTTTGATTTAAGTTCTTATCTTCAAATAGATTGATCAATGAATCAAACATCTTCGGTGTCTTTAGGGAAAACTCTTGTGGTATAAGTTGATCTGTGATTGAATCAACAATGATCTTCTTGGCCTTGATCAAGTTCTTCTTGTGTAAGGCTTTGAGCCTCATCTTCGTATGGAACTGGAACCTCTCTACTCATGTAGGTGTCCAATTCATTTTATTTAGAGAGATCAAATACTTCCATTCTTGGAATTTTTCAACTTCATCAAGCTTATCATCAAGCTGATGTGATAGATCACTTTGAAATGAGAACCTCAAATGCAAATAGCAAAAGATTAGATCTTACTGATTTGAGGTGTCTGTCCTTCTTCTGGAGCTGGCTAGGGTTTGTCAGAGAAACCATAATTTTCAAAACTTAGAATCTTTTAGATATAATTGGATAGAAATATATATCTCTTCAAATGGAGCTGTCCAATGTACTCCTTTTCTGAAAACAGTGGAGGGAAGCTCCCGGAACAGGAAGCCCTAGTTTTCCAATTTCTTCTGCAGAAATTCCTGTTATTGTTTCTATGATATCTCCGAAATTACCACTCCTCTATGTCTGAAATTTCTCACTGAGGTAATATTTCATGTCCCTGATCCAACAGCATAGGTTTCATTAGAATTGGTTTAACCAATTGGGACTTATCATCATTTTCCGAAGGTGACCTGTTACAGGACTGTTCAGAACAATGAAGTTGTATAGCATTCCATGTGTCACTGGTTCATCTCCAGGTTCTAAAATTTTGAACAAAGAAATTAAAAGCAATGTTATTTCTGGAACATCTTCAGGAATTCCATTTGGACCTATGTAGCCTACGCTATAGCAATTCTCCCCAGGTGTCCTGTTTAGGGATGAATTCTGGAAGAGGCTGGAACCCTAACTTGGAGGGATCATATCTCCCAGAATATAGAGAATATGAGGCTGAATTTCAGAAACAGTGTAAATCAGGATTTTATCTTCGGCCTCTGAAATGTTTAACTCCTGATCCTTCACCAATCTCAGGATATAGTGAATGTACCAAAACTTAGCAGTTTTAGTATTTAGGGTTTTTCCAGATCGGGGTCAAACTAAGGTTTGACTTTCCTGGAGTTTCACCCAAACAAATTTCTTGATCCAGGTCTCTAAACTTCTATTTTGATGAGGAGAACATACCTATGCTAGGGTCACTCAAAATTTCTTCTTCTGTACAAAGCCTTAATTTTCCGCACCAAAACTGAAAATGCTCGGAATCGAATTCCACTTCAACAGAAAGATGCACCCTTCAATGGAGAGTCAGTATAGTCTTCTTTTGCTAATTGATCATGGATAGAGACCCAAAAAAATAAGAATCCATAGATTCTTTAGCTGCACAATGTCTTCTTTCAGGGTGGCTTTGATACCATGTTAAATTTCCATATGCTTAGCTAAGACATCAGTAGTTAATTTCATTTTCATAACAAAAGCATATAAAGAGGATCATTGAAAGATTGACAAGCACAACCATACAAAAGGAACACAAAGATTTATCCTGGGAAAACCCTAAAGGGAAAAACCCAGCAAAAGCTTCCTCAATATAGATGCCCCAAAAAGATAAAACCAGCAAGGAGATCAAAGCCTGATCCTCCTCCTTCTCCAGCTACTTCTCTTCTCCACTAATGCGCTACACAAGTGAGAGTGTGTGTGTCTCAAATGAGGAGCACCACACCTCTATTTATATTCATTCGTTCACTTGATTTAACTCATTCGACATGTAGGCTTGAGTTAAATCATGTAGGCTTGAGTTACACATGTAGGCTCAAGTAACCACACTGGGGTGCTAATGACGCACCTTTACAATTAGAGGGGACTACCTCATGACTCTTATTAGTTCTTCCGATTAGAAGCATCGGGGTACAAGATAATACAAGTGGTTCTCCTTGTAGGACCATCGGGGACCACAAAAGATACATATATAATATTCTTTGAAGTTACAATATTTCAACAAATCCTTTATGGAAAATTACTTCTCTCAGGAACATACGAATAATTCCTATGTTAATCAAGAAAATCCTGATGATTCTATTTATTAGGGGGTAAGTTATTTCTCTGAGGTTTCGAACAGAATCTCTTCTCTTTGAGAAGAATTTCATCTTCCAGTATCAATAGGAGCTCAAGACCAAAGTGCTACATTATAGAAATATTGAATTGTCACTGCAGGAAAGGACACATAAATAATTGGTGTAGAAATATGCATAGAAAGCACAAGCCAACACTTCTTCCATGTTGATTGATCAAATAGTCGACCATAGAAAAGTTATTATTGAGGATCCTTTACAACCTAAACCCTCATCTACTCTCAATTCTCTCATGAAATCAACAGAAATGAAGAGGATCTTATCATTTATGAGCTTGGTGGTTGAAGAACTATCAACAACTTCAACCCCTCTAGCAAAGAGGACAATTTTTTAATATCCAATACCACAAGTCTATATGCTTAATATAGAAGATATTTATATTAAAGAGGAATCACTCTTGACCAATCTATCATGCCGAGTTACTATTCCTGTCACCTTACCAATAGTTGTTTCAGTTACCCAGGAATCCGTTGATTCACTTGAGGGTTTAGTGGTTGATGATTTTTTCCCTGATATCCATTTCCCAAAAATAATCACCCCTACTATTGTGACATCTTCTATGCCTTTGTCTATTTCTACCAATATTCCTTCTATCACCTTGTCTAATGTCACATTCCCACCTTCAATAACAACTGATTAAAATGTTTCTCCTATTCAAATTGCATTTTCACAGCCATCCCAAGTCCAAGTCTCTACTATATATTAAGAGCCTACTGTTATTCCCATTCCTATCCCATATTCAAAGCTTATCACCAAAACCGCCACTTACATTCCTACACCTTCATCCTTTGATGCTTCGATGTCAACCTTTTCCATTCCCTAGGTAACCATGCTATTCCAAATCCTGTTGTTTCTAGAACTATGCCTTTGGTCACAGTTTCTGAAATGTCAAACAACACCCACAATAGAAGAAATAGAAGACTTCGGTGAAGATGTAGTGGTATCTCTAGGAAAATAATTTTGGAGCAAATCATAAAAGGATGTGGTGAAGAAGGATTCTAAGAGAGCCAGAGAAGGAACTCTAATGCAGGGCACTGCCCCAAATCAGGTCATATGGAAGAGAACCTCGTTGATGTTAATTAAGAAGCTTTGGAGACAACAACTGCCATGTGGGCCTTTTTAGGGGAAAAATATGATTTTGTTACCTCACTTAACAAAGAAATTGAGGTAAAAGAGAAATAACTACAAAGATTCAAATAGGAACAGTCTCAGACCAATGAGAAACATCAATATGAATTACATAGCTTGAAATAAAATTATGAGAATCGGGCCAAGCACATGTAAGCACAAAATGATGTTCTCTGACAACCGCTTCAAGAATCACAAGGGATGACTTTGAACTATGCAAAAAATAACATGTTCCTTGAGCAACAACTGAAATATTCACAGTCCTTCTTTGATGCTTCCTCCTTCTCAAAATATACTAAGGAATAATTCAAGGAGCTTGCTTTCAAAATTCAAAATGATAGTAAGAAGTTGTTGGTTGAGTTGTTTCAAGGTTTGAATGAGATTCATGATACCTACAACTCCTTTGAACATCATTCTAATGTACTTTATGATCATAATAATATAAGGAATGATGCCACCAAATCCTTTGATGATTTGGTATATTGACATAAGTATATTAAATACAAACCTGAAGATATGCCGATCTTGGACAAAATAAAGCTTAGATGGATTAAAATCTCCTTGGAAGATTGGGAAAATTTATGTGATTCAGTCGAATCCACCATTCAAGATGGATAGAAGGCTTGTAGAAAAAGATGGTTTGCATCTGAAAACCTGTTAAGTTTGCTGAAATTTCTCATCATGGATCTGATTGAGGATTCTCTGCCACCCAAGATTATGATTGAGCAGGTTGAAGGGGAGTATTTGAAAGATAAGGAGGGAATTGAGTAGTTGTATCACATCCACATAGCAGATATTTATGAGTTGATTGAGTCACCTATAGCTTCAAAAATAAAGATTAATCTCTTTCTACGTGAATTGGAAAGGGTGAAGAAAAGGGAAATCGAGTCTTTCACTTGCAAGGTCCAGTTGCAACTTGAACATGCGCAATATCAAGACATAGCATATTTGCTGGATTTATTTTCCAAGTGGCAATCTTCCCTTGGAAAATCTTAAAACGATATTGTATAATCCCTACTTCTATGGGAGATTTGTTTCTTTGTATTTTTTGTAATTTTATTTAAAAAGACATAGATCTCATAGGAAATGGGGGAACAATAGTGTAAGAAAAAACACCAAAGGAAAGAACTAGAGATACTTTGCATTTTGAGGAATTGTAATTTTTTGCATTCTTAATAAATCCAGACAGTTGCTCTCTACCTTTCTTGGTCTTATTTATCAAATTTCTTTGATGAAATTTTGGTTTCTCTTTTAATCTTTGAACAACTATGTTATATGTTGCATGATTATTAAATTCATTAACCTATGTGTTAATTTCTCCTCGCTCAGTTTATGTGTTAATTATGTGTTAAATGAATTTCCTTATTTAATTCATATATTTATTGTTGCAACTGTTAAAAAGTCATTTCCATTAAATTCTAATTTGTTAATTGGAATTTCAATGATAGAACAGTCATATGTTGGAATTCTTTAAATGAAATAACTCAATTTTAATTGTCTTGTTTTTTTTTTAAATTGATAAGGTTAGATTTGATTTATATGTATATCAATTGGAATAACATTTGTCAAATACTTTGTATCTAATTGTTCTTCCTTTTACAATAAACTTTAAAAGTTTTTATCTTAATCTTGTAGATCAATTTACTTTGTCACTACAAATATTTCATCTCTTCCACACATGAAGAGAGATCCATTTGGATATGTCCACACAGTTCCAGTGGAGACCTAATATCTGTAGGAATTAGTCACACCAAAACAATTGGGGATAGAACCATCCTTGTGTAGGATTGTTTGAAGCCTTTTAGATTGGGATTTCTCCTCCTGTTGTTGCCTTGTAATCTTCCAACATTGATTTCTAGGAATCAACAATACCATGGGATTCATAGAGAGAAGATAATCTCAGGAACACCACAAGATAATAGTGTGTTAGAAATGATGAATAGGACAATCATGGAGCATGAAAGGTGTGTGAGATTGCATGCAAGGTTTCCCTTAGAGCTTTGGGTCGATGTTGTAGATATTGTTGTTTACTTAATAAATAGAGGGCCCTCAAGCACTTTGGATGGTGGATTTCCATAGGAGGCATGGACAGGTAAAAAGGTAAACTACTCATTTTTTAGTACTTTTGGTTGTGTAATATTTTCCGATATTGATAAAGAAAATATAACAAAGTTTGAGGTTAAATCCAAGAAATGCACCTTTATTGGATATGGGGTTGATGATTTTGGTTATAGCTTATGGGATAATGAAAATCACAAAATAATTAGGAGTAGAGATGTTGTATTCAATCAAAAGGTTATGTAGAAAGATCAATTGTAGGGAAAGAGAGAGGAAAAGGAAAACACATAGTGCATAGTGCTTGATGAAATCAAAGAAAATGAAGTTCCAAAGCTTCCAAGAAAATCAAGAACAACAATAGGTACCTCAATATCTTGCCAATGTAAGAAAATATACCAAGTTAAGTAGACCCACTGAACGATTCTCTCCTTCATTGTATTATTTATTGATTACTAATTCCAGTGAACCAAAATGTTATGAAGAAGCATTGCAGGTGGAAACTGGAAAGAAGTGGGAGCAAGGAATGAATGAGGAGATTGACTCATTGGTAAGAAACCAAACTTGGGATTTGGTTCAGTTTCCTATAGGTAAAAGAGCATTTCCGAATAAATGGGTTTACAGGTTGAAGGAAGAAGGAGGAAATAAGTGGTATAAGGTTAGACTTATGGTAAAGGAGTTTGCACAAAATAAAGGTATACATTTTGATGAAATGTTTTCTCCTATTGTTAAAATGACTTCAATTAGGATTATTTTAAGGTTAGTGGCAGTAGAATATTTTCATATTGAACAGTTAGATGTAAAAACAACTTATCCCCATGGTGATTTGGAGGAAGATATTTTTATGCATTAGCCATAGGGGCATGAGGTCAAAGGGAAGGAGAATTTGGTTTGCAAGTTGAAGAAGAGCTTGGATGGCCTGAATCAAGCTCCAAGGCAGTGGTATTTGAAATTTGATAAGTTTATGACAAAACAGGGTTATGGTATATGTCATTCTGACCACTTTGTTTATTTCAAGAGGATAGATAATGGAAGATATATTATCTTGTTATTATATGTCTATGAAATGCTTGTTGCGGAGTCTAACATGCGGGATATAAATTTGGTCAAAAGGAAACTATCTAAATAATTTGTGATGAAGGATTTGGGTGTTGTAAAACAAATCCTTGGTATGAGAATAACTAGAAATAGAAAAAATCGCAAATTGACATTTTCTCAGGGTGAGTACATATAAAAGGTGTTGGAGAGGTTTAAAATGCAGAATGCAAACCTGTTAGTACACCTTTGGCCATCCATTTCAATCTAAGTAAAGAGATGTGTTCCAAGACTCAAGAGGAGATATAAGAATCCATGTCCAAGGTTCCATATTCATCAATGTTGGTAGCTTTATGTATGCCATGGTGTGGAAAAGACAAAATATTGCACATGTAGTGGGAGTTGTGAGAAGGTATATGAACAATCCATGCAAAGAGTGTTGGAGGGAAGTACAATGGATTCTCAGGTATTTGAGAGGTACCACTTCTCATGCATTATGTTTTGGAGGTTCATACACTGTTCTACAAATATATGTTGATGCAGATATGGATGGTGATAAAGATAACAAGAGGAGCACCACAAGTTATGTTTTCATTGTAGGTGGAAAAATAGTAAGTTGGATTTCAAAATTGCAAAAGGTTGTTGCACTTTCAAGATTGGAAGAAAAGTATGATGCTACTACAGAGGCTAGTAAAGATATTATTTGGTTGCAGAGGTTCATGGAGGAATTGGGTAATAAGTAGGAGAATAGTAGGTTGTACAGTGACATCCCAAGTGCCATTCATATTACAAATAACTCAACATTCCATTCCAAGGCTAAACATATATATCCCAAGTACCATTTCATAAGATTCATTTTGGAAGAAGAACTATTGAGGTTGGAAAAGATATATACTAGCAAGAATCTTGCAGACATGTTGACAAAGGCAGTAACCAGAGAGAGATTGATTCCTTGATCAAATTTTTTTAGCCTTCAAGTATGAAGGTGAAGATGAGAAATTTTCTAGGTATAATGTTTGAGCATATTCCAGCAAATGCAGCAGTGGTGGAGTTGTTGTGATCAGTCCCAAAGTGGGAGATTATTGGTTGTGGAGCCTGATCTTCCTCATCCAGAGGTCTTCTTTTAATCATGTTTGGATCCCATTACCATGATGGGGGATTTTCAGGGGGATTTCCACGCCACTAAATTTACCATGGGGGGTCCATGGGGGAGCGACAGTTGATTTGGGAATGCCTCTGGGGCAGGGGTTTGGGGTCAACACCCCTGTAGCAAAAATTTAGGAAAAAAAATGCCTTGTAAAATGATGTAATTTCATAGTCGTGACTTGGTCAATAATGGGTGATTTACAAGCCCATAGATTTGGGAATCCTGTGGTATTTTCCCACGGTATTCCCTTTATAAAAGGAAGGCATTGTAATAGGAAAATGCATTGTATTTTATTGTAGCATTGTGAAAAAATGATATTTGTGATTGTGTGAGAGAAACCATGAGAGAGTGAAGAGAAAGTGCAGTCGGTGTGTTGGAAGTTGTATCCCTTCATTTTTGTTTGACGGTATAATAAAGGACTGGAAATTTTTGTGTGGATGTATCCCATCTTAAGTGAACCACGTTATATTGGTGCCTCTCTTGTAATGTGTTTATGTGTTTAGTATTTGCATCTTATTTATTGTTATTGCTTTGTGATCTTGTTTTTATAACATATGCAATTCACCTTGTAAATGGATGTTTATAATCTCCAAGCATAAAGAACTACGCATTATCGCGAAATAAATAAAGTTGAAAATTCCAAAAATGTTTCAACCAGATCAAGGAGAGTTGCAGAATGTTAAAAAACAAAAGGTTTAAATAATCAGTACATGAGAACTTCACAAGTTCAAACTAAAGATGAGATGCATGTAGTAGCTATGGTATTTTCTTTATCCATTTCTTGTTCCTATTTGACTCGCGAGGCTCATTCAATACAATAATGGAAAGCATACACTTGCATACCTAAAATTGGCCTTCACATAAACCATTACAAAGTTGAAGAAACCCTAACCAGTTTAAATTTCTATGGGGTTTCATGGAAAAATTACCGAAATTAGTACTAGATTATATCAGTAATTGAGAGAAAACAATAGTGAAAATATGCTTAATCATATAATAAAATTAAATAAACACCATTGGGTACACATCTCCAACACCACAAACTTGTCACCAGTTGCATCAACATTAGGGTATAAGATATATTTATCCACTTTAGTCACTTGTTTGATAGCATGTTCAATAGTCCTCATGCTCTCTCTAACAAAGATGCCAGACTACCACTATGATTTCTTTCTCACCAACAATTTCTTGCATAATGGAGAGGTTAAACGTCGAATACTTGGTAGATCTATCTAGTGGTCATGTGTGGAGACAACTCACTAGAATTCAAAATTTACAAAGGAAAGAATTAAGGTATATTCATGTATATGAAAAACCTCTATAAGAAAAAACAATTGAGCCTAGTGCAATCCTGGTGAGAAACACCTCATGAAGCTTCTTGTTTTTTAAAGAAGAGACCACAACAAGATTTGATCAAATATTCACTCATATTATTCTTCCAAATATGTAGTCGAACAATTTATCTAGATTATGGTTTGACTAAGGGTGTTCAAGATCCCATTTACATGATAAAAATGAATATCCTAGAAAGGTTCCACAACACAAGACCTAGTAATATGTTACAAGCATTTTGAGAAAACTGTTATGCTTGATTATTTTCCCATGTACACTTTTGAACATCCTATATTAAAATATTAGGACTTCCACAGAAAATAAAACCTAGATTGATCTGTAAAGTATCATGAAAGCAAGAAAAGAAACCATATGCAATAATACAATAATATGATATATTGTGGCACTATTTCCTATCACGATTGAACTTTATACTAAGCTTGCTAACCAAAAAGGTGGTTTCAAAGTAACATCTATAAGCTTTCTAATAACATATTCTAGGAGATCCGCAACAACGTGAAAATATATGAGAATCAGTGGAATATTTGGATTTTATGGCACGAACAAACTCATCATCCTATGCAAATTGCATAGTACTACTGCTTATACTTTAACATAAGAAGCTCTAAAATTCCAAGGTATTCCAAGGCTTATCCTAAGTACCAATCCATCCTTAAAATTATGCCCCTATGAGAGGGGATTGCTTTTATTCCAAAGCATAGAGAAACCTGTTAATAAGAAGAACAATAGATTGGAGATATAAATTGAAAAACATAATAATTTATGAGTGACTCCATGGAAAACATACACCCGACTCTTCAAGGAAATTATGCAATAGGGTTATACCAACAAATATAGGGAAACAAATGAATGGATTTGTTTTCTACTTTGAATTTGAATCAGATGAAAACTATACTTATATTAATTATTCTTTAATTGATTTCAAAGCATTCAAGAAGCTGCTTTGATACAATCTATTTTATTTCATATTTATGATACATTTGGTGAAATGAAGGTAGTTTTCTTTAGGACATTCCGAACAACTAGTTCGTACTGTCTCTAACACATGATTCTTTATTGACTCCTCCACATTTTTAGAACCAAATTTTTTTGAATGAGAATTTCCAAATAACTGAAATTCAGTGGTATATTTTAGTTCTCAAGTTGAAATTCAATTTCCATCCATTTTTGCAGACTTGAGAGATTTAAGCAATTTGAAATCATGGTGAACTATAGTCAAATCTCTTTATTTTATTTACCAGATATGTGTCACTCTTGGGAATCTAATTCACCTAGGGTATTTTTGCTAGTACCTTGGAGTATGGATTAAACCTGCATTGTGATTTTGAATTCCATTGTGATTTACTAACCAATTTGTTTGTCTGCAACTTGGGATCATATGTTAATTAAAATTATCTAAATAATTTTTATCGAGAAATCTAAAAAAAATGTTTGTTTTCACTATACTTGTTATGCCCAAGATTAGAACTCAACATAGGACCATATGGAAGTATTTTTTATTTCCTTTCAATCATGACCCATTGCTTGAAATTATGTTTTGGACAATTTTTTGTTTCCATTTGTGAAACCCTTTCCTTTAAATTTCTCAAAGATGACCATTTAAAAGTGCTTTCTAGATTAGAATGGAAACATTTATAGAAATAAAGCTCACTGAGTATTGCTAACATGGTAATGTCATGTCGTTACTAAGATGACCATGTTATGACTTTATAGGTAAATCAATAGATCCATGTAAATGACTCTGAACATACTTACATACTTCTGTCAAACAAACTTTGAACATCACTTCCCTGTTGCTCTGTATATTCAAAGTATTATCCTTGATAGTGACTACCAACTCATAGGGTGATTTTGGTATTATTGTGTCTACCACATGCATAGTTATTGGATTCACCGCAAGGCAACCTGCACTCACATTTCAATCTCCTTATAATTGGGGAATCATATCCATATTGGATTTTTTTGTGTAATTTAGACACCTACATAAGATATGCCTCTGATGATAGCTTTTTGGTAGATTTAATATTTAATTCAAATTTCTCACATTAGTACATTATTTATGTATTCCTTGGATATCAACATCAACAATTTGTATCGTCAAGATAATTGGCCTCACTATAACTTTAATTGTAGTGTTGTTCTTATGGTGTCATGACATCTACCATACTACCTTGGTAACTTGTCATGCCATATGGAATTGCTATAGGATTTGTAATTAACAAGTTCATTGTAATTTATTATCACCTTTGGCTGGTTCTTTAGTCATTTCATTAATGGAACTCTTTGACTTGTTGGTTACATATTCATAGATCAAATTATGTGTAATCATGAAGTTTTGTCCAACAAGGCGAGTCTATTAGAAGACCAGGCAAGATTAAAGGATGTTTGGTCCAACACAGTTACAATATCATGCACGAGTAATGAAAAATACACTTTATTAAGGATGTTTTTTTCTTGGAAAAAAAACTTTATTAATTATGTTTAAAAATAAAAAATTATAACTAGCAATATTTCATCCTAGCATTCCTTACCTTTTTTAACATACAACATACCAATGTTGATCTTAATGAACACTCACCACCACCACCACCACCATCATCATCATCATCATCATCATCATATATATCTTTATTAATTAAATTCCATTTTTTACAAATAAATTGACAAAATAATTACACTATATATGATTTTTAGATATTATAATCATTTTATTCTATTCAATATAATTTAACATATATAATATATCACAATCTTGAGTATAAGTTTATAGTACGTGCATACATGTGGGGATTTCAAGCTATCGTTGGTTATTGATTCTATTCAAGATATGTTATCATCCACCACAAACTATAGATATAAATTATGATTAGAACCTCCTATGAAAATGGAGTTTGTGAAAAAACCTTTTTATCAAACGCGATCTTACCCTTTTTAATGTTTGATTTTTATTAACATAGATGAAAAAAAACACAAATGATTGATTTTTATTAACATAGATAAAAAAAAAAACATAAATGATGGCATGATTTATAGAGTTGCATTTTGTGATATGTTAATGGATTAATTTTAGTGTGAGTCTTAATGTATTGTTTAAATTATGATATTTTGCAGATGATTTTAACGGGAAAAAGTGTAAATATTAATTTATCGACTTGGATATGAATTCGATTGAACATATAGCGATGTGAGGTTGGATTCGATATGAATTCTCTGTTTCGACGTTTAATTTTGGTGAACATTTAATCTTTCAAAATAACATGTTTCCAATCGAAATTATCTCTATTTGAATTTCCATTTCTATGCAAAAAAATTTCAAACTGTGTTCGGTTTAAAGGATTTTGATGTATTTTTGTCTAAACATTTTTTTTCTTTGTCGTAAAGTGAGACACGTTAACATGCTTTTACTTTTATGTCATTTTTTATTGTCATTGTTATCATCATGGTCATTATCATTGTCATCATTATATAACCACATCATCATCATTATCACCATCATTGTTATTATCACCATCATTATGTTGTTGTTTCCATTGTCATCATCATTGTCATTGTCATCGTCAACATCCTAAGGAGGAAAAACAAGAACAAAATAAAGACCAAAACTTAGTTCTACTAAGAAAAGATAAACTAGCATGATACATAATGCTATTCTGGGAGCACAAATATGTAATATTGTGAGAGAAAAAATAGGTGTTGTTTTGGGAGTTATTCTATGAGACAAACCAAGGGTAAAAGTTGGTGAAAATAGGACATTCAAGTTGGTAATAAATACCATTGACTTGGAAAACAAGACAATACAAATGCCAAAAGGAGCGCTAACTTATGAACTAACACTGCTTTTGCCTGAATAATGAAGGAAAAAACAATAAAAAGGTGACTAGATGTAAAAAGGGAGCTAATCATAGGGTTTTGTTGTAGTGAATGCTCATACATTTGGATTTAAGTGGGGATTCATAACGACAAAGGTTCCAAGATTATATAGGAAGATTTCATTAAATGACTCTTAAAATGGTGTTTATGCCATTGTGGTGGAAGGATGATGTGAGTGTAAGCAATATGATAGATTTAATGTTGTAGAATGATACATTATCTTAAGGAATAGATTAAAGCTACGAGAATAAGGATGATTTTATTCTTTAAATTCCAAAAGCAAGTAGTGGGTGTTGAAACATGAATATTGATTGTGATTTACATACATCACCATAATACTAAAGTTTTAATTATTGATGTGACATTAATTAATTGTTGAAAATATAACCTTTTTTAAATTTTACAATATTTGTCGTCTTCTCAAAGTTTAAAAAAAAAATTTGGAAGAGTAGTTTGAATTATTAAAAAAAATTAAATCCTTCGGAAAAGCTTTAAAAAATCATTTTTAATCACTAATTACATTAAAGGTGATTTAAGTGGGTGGTTCCTCTGAAGACTTTGTCATCTTGCACAAGCCTATCAGGATTCACCTCTTATCATTTTAAAATTTAATAAATAAACTCAGTATTGGCGTGAATGCTCAGTCGGTCATGTCAATATAACTCTCATTGTGTTCCTGTATGATCAAAACACTACGGAGACGTGGGAATGTATAGTTGAAATTAACCAGGAAAGGTTACATGGATGATGCTCCACCCCGTTGCAACCTCAATAAAAAAATCTTGGTGTATTTGGGTTGGGGTATGGATGGGCAAAAATGCATGTGGCCACTATAGAAATGTCGTGGGGTTTTCTGTTCTTCAACTATCCATGTGATAAGTTAGAATTAGCTCTAGTGCCATGGATTTAGGTATTGTTTTGGTAGTCCCTTTTCCTATAGAGATTCTAGAAGATCAATATTTTAGAATCAATAGCAAATTCACATATATAGAGAGTTAGCACACCAAAAATATAATAGTTCCACCCGCCTTTTAGTGAAAGTTATTAAAAGCGGGTTCTTACAATCCTCAAAATCCATCATCCCAAATTTATAATCAGTCCTTTCAACTACTATTTTTCATCCCAATTCAAAACCTAATTAACGGGTGCATATATTGTCATGATCATTGGCATTGATTTGGAAACAACTGATGGGAATCTCCTTTCTATCTTATTTCCAACAACGCCAAGGGCAGGATGATCATGGGATCGGGTTGGGCAATATAATCTTGAGGGTAAAAGGGATAAAGGCCCACTGATTTGTTAAGAATTGTAATCTCAATGGACTAATATCAATACTGCATTAATTACCTAGTTAGTTGAGTAGTCGAGTTGGTCACATTAGGTGGAATTAGTGACCCATTGTATTTACCTATGGTTTTGTTGTTACGTAGTCTTATAAATATTGTTGCTTAATATTGAGAAGGTAATTCATTTTCCCATGCAATATTTATGCCGATTGTGTTTTTCCACCATTTTCTGCTTCATCTCTGTATTTTCTTAATCTTAAACATGGTATCAGAGCCTATGGTTTGATCCATTCTTTTTTGGGGGGTAAGCCTTTTCACAAAGTGGAAAGCACACACACATAGATATGATATTATTGGATTTTGTGATCGAGACAAGAAGATTGTAGAAGAACGAATAAAATCAAAGAATATTGATTCTTAAAGATGGAGCTACCAGAAGCACTACTAAAAGAAATTGAATAGATAAGAAATATAGTAACGCAAGAAGGCTTATGGAAGACCTTTCATGGAGCTGAGTATGATGAATGGGCAGTCAAAGTAAGTAATTTGATAAAATTACAAGAATTGTGGAATTTCATAGTTGAAGAAGATCCTAGAGATCCTGATTCATTTAAGGATTTGATTGGGTTCCAAAAATAAATAAGGCAAGTTGTTTCCTTATGTGTCAAACAAGATAGTATAGACTATTCACTATTTCATTATATTGTAGAAGCTGATACTCCAAAAATAGCATGGAATATATTGAATGAAGTATTTAGTGAAGAACCACTTGTAGAAGAAAGTGACTTTGCAAGTCACGCAAAGCACCAAGAATCCCTCAGTGAAGTGGAAGACAACAAAGAAGATTTTTTTATGAGGAATCCAATGATCATGTAAGCCCAACAAAGGTTGTTGATCCAATTGCTTTAGCTGATGACAATAAACCTATTTATGTAGTAGTACCTAGTGATGTGAGTGTTAGTCTCTTTGAGCAAGAGATAGTTGATAGCAACATAGAAGCTGCAACAGTTGCTCAGAATGAGTAACAACCAGTTGATAGAAGCACAAAATAAACAGCAACAGACAGTCCACCCCAAAACCAGAAAACCGGAAGTTTGAGGGTGATCTATGAGCAGACTCCTGTTAGTAATGAGCATCTACAATATGCTATGTTTTCTTCTCAACCTGCAATTTTTAAAGAAGAAATGAAGGATGCACAGTGGGTACATGCAAAAGAAGAAGTCAATGAGAATGATGAAGTAGTTTCCATTGCTAAGAAACACCAAGATATGAATTCTCTAAAAGAAAAGCTAAAATATATTCTTATTTTTTTCTACAAAAAATTTTAGTGTGCAGGTAAAGATGACATCGATAAAAACCATGTTGAAACAAAAGAAGAAGACTTGCACTATGTTCCAAAATATGAAGAAGACTTGCACTATGTTCCAAAATCTGAAGAACAACTACTTAGCATCAAGATCCAAAAGACAAAGAAGAAGAAGTACAAGTACACTTCAAGGAATTAGAAAGTGAAGCTCAAGTTTTTTGAATGAAATGTAAGCCTAGCTAAGACATAGACCAACAAGCATTTGTTGCATTGATAGTGCTGAAAGTTTTGTCCTAGTTGAGATTAAGAAGATGTGTTAAGAATTGTAATCTCAACAAACCACTATCAATACTACATTAATTAGTTAGTTAGTTGAGTGGATGAGTTGGTCACATTAAGTAGAATTAGTGACCCATGGTATTCTCTGAACCATGACATTTACCTATGTTTCTGTTATTATGTAGTCTTATAAATATTGTTGCTTAATATTGAAAAGGAAATTCATTTTCCCATACAATATTTAATCCCATTGTGTTTTTCCACTATTTTTTGCTTCATCTCTGTCTTTTCTTAATCTTTAACATGATTGTAGTGTAGTGGACAGTGCCACTCCATTAAGGTCAACTTTATTTAACTAGTGGTCTTTTGTAGGGTTTTGATGTCTTGCTGACTGATCATGGCTACTTGCAGTTCGTCATTATGTTAATGTTCATCATCCAATCCAGAGGCATCGCGAATCCTCTCAATGCGGCGTATATTTTCGATCAATTCAAATTTTATCTGGCCAACTCCAAGTCGAAGTTGTTGTGGTTGCTGGAAAAAGGGAACACGGCATCGGAAATGGCCACTATCAAGATCGGATTACTCGTGGCCAACTATTCATTTAGTCTTCATTCCTACAGTAGTGGCAGCGTCAAGTTTGTTTTAGATCACTTGAGTCCATGCACTATTTAACTTACACAATTTTTGCAATCTTATATGGATTAGTCCATGTAGTGTATAACTAACCTGCAAATATATAACACTCCTGATAACTGAAAAGGTTGTCATTACTTTTCTGATACTTAATGCAACATTTTGTTTTTAATTATTTGGTTTTATTTAGTTATTTTGTATTTTGGTAATAACAAAATGATTTTATATATAAATTCAGGATTCTAGTTATTTTGAACACATAGACTTTTAACTTTATTAAAATATTGTAACGAACGATCATTCCTCCCAACCATCCAAGTTACATTTAATGGATTATTATTATTAAATATTAATTATTTAAATTTATATTAAATCATTATTTATGGAATTTATAATTTTTTTATTGTTTTAAAATATTTAAATAAATTATATGGATTAATTTTCATTAACACGTAAAAGAAGTCTTACTTGAGAATATATAACTTCCCTATTATTAAAGACTATTTATTTAAGTTTATAATAAATGATTATTTATGGTTCATATTTAATTGCTTTTACTGTTTTACAATATGTAAGTAAATTATATTTAATTTATTACTGTTTAGATATGATTTCAACCATTTACTTGTTATTTGGTTTCACCGAATATAACCTTGATTTTTAATATCTCACATGATATTACAAGCAAGCTCTTATCATGCACATAGGTTTATACTTGTTTCACTTCAATGGAAGATGTTTAGGTTAGATCCAAAAGATTTGGCCATTGTCATTATAGCTTTTATCATTCTTAGGTAAGTCCTTCCACTTGATAGAGTTTTGATCTCGGTACTATTGTTCCACATATGTTAACTTGTCAGTCAATAAAAATAAATAAATAAACCTAAATGCTTCACTAGAAGCAACAATTGAAGTCTTTTTTCTGATAACCTGGTCTCCAACACTTAGGTTGTTCTCATCATGGAATTATTTCCATAGTCCGTCCATCCAACTCCAAATCCAGTAGTACTAAATCACCATCACCAATATATCAAGTCGCAATACAAACTCCTCATTCGGGATGCAAACATGGTGGGTGCGACATATCCAAATGATCATTCCAATGATGGCTCAAATAGTGTTATGATAATGAAAACCTTGTGAGTCCCTACAATTCCCAACAATGAGGAGGAGGAGAAGGATGCGTTAAGTACATTTGTTGCAGGTGGTGAGGAGAAGATAAAGAAGGAATTTAGACAATATAGCTTCTGCAAAAATGCGGTAAGTTTAATGTCTGCAAAGAGAGAGCTAGAGACATGGTTTGAGAGAAATGCTCAAGTAGAGTTTTAATCATGTATCACTTCATTCTTCAAGGATAATCCATAATATTTATCTAGGTAATTTTTGAATAAATTGTGGACAAACAAATACACTCATAGGTCATCACTTGATTCAAGAAAATTCTAGACAGATATCAAGGGTTTCCTACGTTCACATGGAAAATAATGTTAAACATAACACTTCTTTTCAGAATCAACACAATTGGAGAGCTCGGTGAGGCATCAACAAATAGCTCCTGCGATTATAGGCTTGGTAGAAGCATAAGCGCATGAAATTCACTAAGGTTATCAGTTGATAATAGAGGAGATACTTCTATTGTATCAAAAGAACTATCAATGGAATCTCTCCATTCAAGGTAGATAGGAAGGATATCACTTTATATAAGATATGTAATAAGGGTTCTGTTATCCCTAAAGTTGAACCTAGACTACGGGATTCAAGCTTAAGGAAATATTTATTCAAAAATGTATAAATCAAATGAAATCAAAATGAAAGCACAAGCTGGTATGACATAAAGACCGTAGGTAAAATCAATTAATCTTTAAAGAACTAGGCTACTATAAAATCAAAGCTGTTTGTACAGATCACACAATTCTGGTATGAAATCAAAAGCTGTAAAAAGCATCACACAGTTTAAAATAAGCAAAGTTGGTATATGTCACAGATTGGTAAATACAGGTATTTATAATAATATCAAAGCATTAAAGAGAAAGCTAACATAAAATCAGAGCTGCAGGAGAATCAAACAAGTGCTATATAACATAGAATCAATCACAAAGTTCAATATCCAGGTTACTATGATCCTGAAATCAGGAAGTGAAACTACCACTGTGTATAAAAGATAAAGATAATTGTCTCTTCAAGATAATAATTAGTGCAATGGAATATGAATGACCATATACATAACAGAATTATCAGAAAGACAATTCATAACATATAGGAGCAAATCATCATCATGTTTCATTCAAAACTAGAACCTGTCACTGAAGCTGCCAAGTGATCATGCTACATAGATGTGCTTACAATTGACATGCATTACTCCCAAAACTGCCAACCTGCAGTCCCCTTCTCGATGCCTCCGCTCTCGAGCCCTTAGCTGGGACCTCTCGCGCTTTTTTACATACCATATCATTCAATTTATAACCCTTTACTAGATAAGAGCTGATATCAGTCTCTTAGATACCAAAACAATGGATCGAATTCTCATCTAGAATAACAAAATAGCTATCCAAATTGAGAGATCCCTCAAAGATAGGCTATACTGTTGGGATTACGTTTCGCTGCTGCCATATGCCCTTCAACTCCTGGTCCAACGCCTAATATTCTGAGATTTGTTGTTGATTTTCTAAACTTGCAATTCATCAATTTGCTGGCAAATTTCCTTTTGACTAATGGGATGACACGCTTGTATATCTTCTCATGAAGTAACAGTCGTCAGCAACTGATACATCGCTGTCCAGCAGTACCAACTGCAGCACACAAACAGATCGCACAACCATTGCTAAGCAAACACTTCCAAAATCTTGCGTTGACTAGATTTTGAACAATCTGTCCAACCTTCGTGCTTTCAGTAAAAGATACCAATGGGATTCTTCTATCCTCAGCTATCGCCTGCCCAATCTCTGCACCACCACAGACGCAGATGAAAATGGCACCAGGCAAACCATTTCTCTCTAACACCTCGGTTATGAATTTTGTTGTCACTATAAAGACCAATGGTGTATTAGGAGCATCTTTCCAAACAACGCAGTTGCCACAAACTAAAGTAATGTATGCATTCCATCCAAGTACATCACATGGAAAGTTGAATGCGGTAATTACTCATACTATATAACCAAGAGGATTCCAAACCTCCTCCTTCATCATATGATTGGGCCGTTCTGAAGGTATGATAGAGCCATTCAACTGTCGACTTAGGCCAACCGCATAATCACACATGTCAATAAATTCTTGAACCTCTCCTATCCCCTCTGCTTCAGGTCTCCAGTATATAAGAAGATCAACATATGAAGTTGCATATGACGAGTCGATATAACAGAGGGCCATTGATATTAGCTAGATGATGATATCAACACCTGGATGATTTCTTTCACAACTGTGAATTTAATATTCTTATTGGAAATTGGCATTCTTCATAATTCTTGGAGAGAGCACAAACGTTTGAACTTAAACTCAAGATAAAACCCCATATGTTAGATAAAACCCCGCATGTAATCAAAGGATAAGCATTTATACCCTTTCCAGAGTTGAACGCTACCTGCCAATTTTTTAAACCAATACTTTTAAACAATCTCGACAGACTCCTGGGTTCGACACTTCAACTTAGGCATCCATACTTCAATGGTTGATATGACTATGGAGATGGAATTTTCCTTGGGAAGGAGACAAAAGATCCATTTTTTATGTGATAACCTCTCTTAAAAAGAACTATTTAAAACAAAATGGCACATAAGATAATGGGCAAAACTAGAAAACAAGGCGAAAGACACAATGTACAAATTGACCAGGATGGAAGCTGAGACAATAAAGAGGACTGACTAGGCTGACTGGGATATTCATGACCTGCACAAAGATGCTAATAGACTTTACATTCATGCTTGTCGGAATCCAAATTTGTGGGACAAATATGGAGATAACATCTGGCGTTATCTGGGGATGGCATGCTCCCTGCGAGTTGCCAAGAACTTGCAAACCTGTGCCTTATCCATTGGGCTATACGGTCAACTCTTCAGTCAACCCCTGAAAAATTCTGAAATCTGCCCCCTTTTATTCAAATAAAATCACTGTAAACCTGCTAAAAATCTAATCACCATGAAAACTGCAAAAATTAAATGCTCATGAACGAGCTTATTTATCCACACATCTACTCTGCTCTTGGAGAAATCAAGCTGATCATGTGTAACTTGATTTCCAATGGAACCAAGTTAAGAACTGAATTAGCAATTGAAATCCTGAAACATGCTTCTGTAAAATAAAGATTGAAGAATTTGCAGCCATCTTATCATGAATCTGAAACCCATATTTACAGTTGAACAAAACTAAATGGATGGAATTGATAAAAACCTCGAGATAAGCAGCCATGGAACCATAAAAATAATTTAAAACCATATTTTGATCAGATATCCCTATTTATTCTTGAAGATAAGCAAGCTTCCTCTGGATAAACTCTGACCTCACTATCTCCATAAAACCATCTTCTTCACAATCATTTGAAAACCACTTTCTACTTTCTAAGATATGCAGATTTAATTCTTCATTCCAAATCACGCACCTAAAAATGCTTGGAACAACAGCAGTAATACTGTCATCTTGAGAAGTCTTTTCTAACAACCAACTTTCATACTCTAACTCAAATGCTTTTAAAATATTCTTCAAAAAATCAATTTTATCTTCTTCACTTGAAATGTTATCAGAATCTAAAAAAGAAGACAACTCTTTGTTTAGTTCATCAACAGAAGACATACTCATCCATTCTCTAAAATCTTGAAGAAAAACATGATCTACCTCAACCCCGATAGTCTTGGTACAGGAAGTAACTCTCTTAGTAACTGAATCTTGCATTTTGAAACCAATGGAGTCGCCCGGTGAATAAATCTGTAGTCCAACTAATACCCTACTTCTGTCCACCGTCAAGAGCTGGATCCGATCTTTGTCGTTCTTTCTCGGGGAAGATATCCTTTCCTTTGTCCGTCCCCGGCAACGGCGCCAGAAGATGTTGTCCCTAAAGTTGAACCTAGACTACAGGATTCAAGCTTAAGGAAATCTTTGTTCAAAAATGTATAAATCAAATGAAATCAAAATGAAAGCACAAACGGGTATGACATAAAGACTGTAGGTAAAATCAAATAATCTTTAAAGAACTAGGCTACTATAAAATCAAAGCTGTTTGTACAGATCACACAATTTTGGTATGAAATCAAAAGCTGTAAAAAGAATCACACAGTTTAAAATAAGCAAAGCTGGTATATGTCACAGATTGGTAAACACAGGTATTTATAATAAGATCAAAGAATTAAAGAGAAAGTTGGCATGAAATCACAGCTGCAGGAGAATCAAACAAGTGTTGTATAACATAGAATCAATCACAAAGTTCAATATCCAGGTTACTATGATCCTAAAATTAGGAAGTGAAACTGCCACTGTGTATAAAAGATAAAGATAATTGTCTCTTCAAGATAAGAATTAGTGCAATGGAATATGAATGACCATATACATAACAGAATTATCAGAAAGACAATTCATAACATATAGGAGCAAATCATCATCATGTTTCATTCAAAACTAGAACCTGTCACTGAAGCTGCCAAGTGATCATGCTACACAGATGTGCTTACAACTGACATGCATTACTCCCAAAAATTCCAACCTGCAGTCCCCTTCTCGAGACCTCTGCTCTCGAGCCCTTAGCTGGGACCTCTCGCGCTTTTTTACATACCATATCATTCAATTTATAACCCTTTACTAGATAAGAGCTGATATCAGTCTCTTAGATACCAAAACAATGGATCGAATTCTCATCTAGAATAACAAAATAGCTATCCAAATTGAGAGATCCCTCAAAGACAGGCTATACTGTTGGGATTACGTTTTGCTTCTGCCATATGCCCTTCAACTCCTGGTCCAACGCCTAATAATCTGAGATTTTGTGGTTGATTTTCTAAACTTGCAATTCATCAATTTGCTGGCAAATTTACTTTTGACTAATGGGATGACACGCTTGTATATCTTCTCATGAAGTAACAGTCGTCAGCAACTGATACATTGCTGTCCAACAGTACCAACTGCAGCACACAAACAGATTGCACAACCATTGCTAAGCAAACACTTCCCAAATATTGCATTGACTAGATTTTGAACAATCTGTCCAACCTTCGTGCTTTTAGTAAAAGAGACCAATGGGATTCTTCTATCCTTAGCTATCGCCTGCCCAATCTCTGCACCACCACAGATGCAGATGAAAATGGCACCAGGCAAACCATTTCTCTCTAACACCTCGGTTATGAGTTTTGTTGTCACTATAAATATCAATGGTGTATTAGGAGCATCTTTCCAAACAACGCAGTTTCCACAAACTAAAGCAATGTATGCATTCCATCCAAGTACATCACATGGAAAGTTGAATACGGTAATTACTCATACTATACCAAGAGGATTCCAAACCTCCATCATCATATGATTGGGCCGTTCTGAAGGTATGATAGAGCCATTCAACTGTCGACTTAGGCCAACCACATAATCACACATGTCAATAACTTCTTGAACCTCTCCTATCCCCTCTGCTTCAGGTCTCCATTATATAAGAAGAGCAACATATGAAGTTGCATATGACGAGTCGATATAACAGAGGGCCATTGATATTAGCTAGATGATGATATCAACACCTGGACGATTTCTTTCACAACTGTGAATTTAATATTCTTATTGGAAATTGGCATTCTTCATAATTCTTGGAGAGAGCATAAACGTTTGAACTTGAACTCAAGATAAAACCCCATATATTAGATAAAACCCCACATGTAATCAAAGGATAAGCATTTATACCCTTTCCAGAGTTGAACGCTACCTGCCAATTTTTTAAACCAATACTTTTAAACAATCTCGACAGACTCCTAGGTTCGACACTTCAACTTAGGCATCCATACTTCAATGGTTGATATGACTATGGAGATGGAATTCGCCTTGGGAAGGAGACAAAAGATCCATTTTTTATGTGATAACCTCTTTTAAAAAGAACTATTTAAAACAAAATGGCACATAAGATAATGGGAAAAACTAGAAAACAAGGCGAAAGACACAATGTACGAATTGACCAGGATGGAAGCTGAGACAATAAAGAGGACTGACTAGGCTGACTGGGATATTCATGACCTACGCAAAGATGCTAATAGACTTTACATTCATGCTTGTCGGAATCCAAATTTGTGGGACAAATATGGAGATAACAGGTTCATTCAACTATATTCTCCAAAGCTATCCCTTGAGTCCAATATTAATGAGAGATATCAAAGAAGAGATGAACACAAATATGTTCCCACGCTAATAGATCTCTAAGACCTCCAATCGATGCAAGATATACAAACAAGAAACAACAACAATTATCAATCAATTCCTCATCAAGGAAGGGGAAAAATCCCAAGTCACATTTCCAAACATCAACAAATATCAATGAATGTCAAGGAAATCAGTGAGTCAAGATTCCTTAGATGTGACTAAAAATTCAACAACACTAGTTGACTTAAATGATTCTTTGAAAGGTAAGAGAGGTACCATGGAATTTTGTAGAAAATAAACAACCAATGAGACGTTTTGTTTTAATTAAAAGAAGACCCAAGATCTTAATTTTGAAATTACCCACAAATCGAAAGTGAATAAATTGAGGTGTGAGGGAGTGGGTGTGATGAGTATTGGAATTTAGGGTGGTGAGTGGAGGAATTTAATTTCTCCGAAAATCCAATATTGTTGTACAGAAATAAACACCTTATAACCGAAGTTTTGGGGTTACCAACATACTCTTAAAACTTGCAGGCAATCAACTTTAGAGTACAGAAAGGAAACAAAAATATGGGATAGACTCACCTGATTCACGACGGTTGATCCTATCTTTGTCCTCTTCCGCTCTGCTTCTCCTCCAAAGCTTTCAGGGATGTTTCTCCTTCACCTGTAAAGAGCAAATCCTCCAAGTGCAAGCTTGTATATAGGGTAGGTTAGATAAACAATATATAGAGTGCTTAATCATAAATATTCATCAAACCATGATACATGAAAGACATTCAAAACAAATTTAGAATAAGGATTATATTTATTAACAATAGTGATTGAGTTAATATTACAACCCAACGCTTGAAACAAGGACTCCTCTGCAACCAAAGGATTCTGAGTCCTGTTGCTCCAAAGACTTCTGAATAGACACCACCAGCATAAATTTGCTCTCCAAGTATGATTGATTAATACCCTCCCCAACGCCTTTATTTATACTTAGTGAAATAAGGTAGTTTCGAGGGTTGAGACCGTTAATATGGTTATAGTTAAGGGCTTAACAAATCTCAAATAATCGTGATTTATTATTTTTAATGTCAAAGGAAAGCATACACGGGTATTAATATTGGCAACCCATGTATGACAGGCAAGTTTCTCTAAGGGAATCCCACGTACAGATCTGTACGTGGGTTGCAATTACAAATACTCGCGTACAGTACGTGACATGCTGTAGGAAAAGTCGTGTATGTACGCGGGTTGCATATAGGCAAATGTGCGTACAACAATTGACATATTCAAAGGTAAAAATGGAAAGCTGAATGTATAATGAATGTATTTCATAACATGCCCATCTATATTTTTTTAGGCAACCTTCAATCCATAAATGTCCTTTTGTGTGCCAACATAGGAAATGTTGGCACTCGGACGGAGAAGTGCCATTCGGGTTGATAACAGATGCCCCCTAATCTGTGAGGTCAGAGGGAAGTGATGGTCAAAATACATTATAATATTTATCTTTGGAGAACTCAGAAATCCAATGGAGCAGAGGTAGTACCTGAAACAAATTCATAATAATGTCATATACAAAGTCATATCTGAGGATGCTATGTTCAATATACTGGAACACTAGCTCCTTTACGATATTTGAGTACATCATATGATACGGGTGCAAGACCACGAATATTACAAAGGTGGATCAAAGCCACAATATACAATAATGATGAGTCTTCAAATATCTAGAAGCTGTGTACATAAATGGAACTATATCTTGCACAACTTAGTCCATAGGTGAGGAACTAAGGTCTTCATAAACAATCCCAAAGAATTAGTACAATCCAAGCCATGTGAATAAATGTAGGCTGAAGTCGAACATGGAAAGGATTCAACAGTTTGTCAATCAATAGGTGATAATTGACAACTAAAGCAAAGGAATTCACCAATGATAAAAGTGAATGCTAAGGTACTATCGTCAAAACTCCAGGTCTTCGTCATCAGGAAGTACTAAAATGGAACCATGTTGTGATAAGGAAGGCAATATATCCTCTAGCGGATCACAAGAGTGACTAGGAATTGGGAAAAAGAAGGGAGACAAAATAGATAACAAATATAACAATGATGGGATTAGGATAAAGATCAAACATTGGGTTGAGTCCTTGAACAGTGACCACAACACAGAGATGACCCAAGGTAGCTTTTAACTTATAGATAGAACAACTAGATTTATATGTCATGTAGAAGACATGATCAGATTCCCCAGGTATAACGGACAAGAGGAGTAGTAAACTCGAAGTAAGAGCTGAACTAAAATTGAACACTGAGAAATGGGTATAGGAAAAAACAAAGAGTGCTATGTTCAAGGATGACATGCTGCCACTAACTGAAAACAAGAGAAAACTTCTTTTTTACCTTCCCTGTTAAATTTCAACGAGTCCAGGAAAGTCAACTCGAATCTCTCTTCATTTTTTAACAAGCTTAAAGAGAAGAGAAAATAATGCTTGATAGTGTCACTAATTCGTGGATTTAATGAGCCCAAACTAGTACATGCTCAGTTGGTGTTTTCACATAGAGAGAGTCTGAAAACTCCAAAGAAGACTCCAGGGGGGTCCTTTTTCGTCCAATTTAGTCTCCTGAGGCCAAAAAAGTATAAAACATACCATAGAAGAACTCTCTTAACTTCCATAGAATAAAAGGTGAACCTTTTTCGTACTTGGTCAGGGAGGTCCGAAAAAGGTTAAATTACCACCTACCCAACGCTCCTTCCAGAACAACATGAATTGCTTGAGTTGTATGAGTGTGAAGGAAAGCAATATCACTCGGAAAGATCCATTTGATTACGAGAAATGGGGATTACAACAATAAACTCCTTGCTTTGTTCTTAATTTTTTAACGAGCATGACAAAGACACAAAGTACACTAGGAATCTTTTTCATGTTTAGGTCCAGAGCATGAAAAAGAGAAAACTAAGCTCATACCGGAAGTTCCTTTTCCATAAATTTAGTCCCTTAAGTCTAGAAAAGTGATAAGCCTATGGCTAAGAATACTCTTCTCAATTCAAATAGAAAAGAGAGGGATCCTTTCTTGTATTATTCTACATCGTCCGAGAAAGAGATAACCTACCACTGATGCGGATGCCCATTGACATATTCTTAACGAGCTTGAACGGACAAGTTTACTTGGTAGTCAAGTCTGTTTTGAAGGAGTCAGACCTAGGCCTAAAGAAACTCCATAAGAGTGGGGATTTCTATAAAGGGATAGCTTGTAAGAAGAGATTAAAAAAGAAGCTCTATTTGGCGTGAAAAATAGCTAAAAGGATACCCCTGTACCTGAAACAACTACAGCATGAGTATCAAAAGACAACATAGGTTTTAAAGGAGGATACTCATGAAAAAAAGGGTCCTATCCATGGAAGAACAATGGTAAAAACATGGAACTAATGGTTTAAAATACCATAGTCTGTGGAAAAATGTTGATTGCTAAGGTTAACATGGATTAAGTATAGATGCAAAAAATGCATTGGAAATGTCAAAACCACGCTATGGGAGCAAAAAACACTTTATAATGATGAAAAACCTGTTACAAGGCAAAAAGAGATAACGGTATTAGTTGAATACATTTCAAACTATAGGAAAAACCCACTTTTAGAAATAAAATTTCTATAAATAGTTCAAAAATTAAAACAAACCTCACCATTTTGAATTTTAGCCATAAGAGGAAAGCTTTTACCTCTACCTTCATTCGATCGGTGTAGACAACATAGTGGACGAAATCCAATTCTGCAAGTTGCAGGTAAGCCTACACCCCGAGCTCTTCAATTTGATCCTAGCAATTTTCAATTTTGAGTCCCAAATTCATTATTTGAAGCATCCTAAAGCATCTCATGGTGCGTATGTGGGTTCACAGTGTAAACACTCACGTGCACGCATTCTGTATGGATGTTTCCTTTAGAGACAGTCGCATACAGTACACAACATGTCTAACTAGACAGTCGCATGTACTGCATGAAGGATAAAAAGCTAATTTAAAGCAAAAATTTTGAAATTTTATATGAAATTGATGAATCATAATACCTGTTTTGCTAGGTGTGAAGATGGTGTTGGAATGGAGGGAACGAGAACATGAAAATATGGACCAAGAAATGCTCCAAAGTGCACCCACCATACATGCTTTATGAACAAGTGGGTTATTAAAGTTCTTTTGCACATCACCCATGCGGGCCAATGTTCGTCTATTGAAGTTGATGATAAACTACTAGGATCATGATTTAGGGATGTTTGACCTACAGGGTGAGACTTTGGAAATTATTTCCAAGGACATATATTTTATTACCAGCCTATCGAGATGAGGAGCACCGGTTAACTTAGAGGGCACTGGCAGGGGCAGTGATCCTTTAAGTGTCCAAAACTACATTGATGTGTTTTGCACACCAAGTACCTAGAAGAGAGGGAGCTGTGTTCCTATTGCACATATCCGTGATTTCACACTACAAGTACTGACGAGCATCATCGTGACGATTGTAGGATCCTCTTCATTACATTTAGCTACACGGAACCAAATGAGGTTGGTGGTGGATTGTATGCAAGGTGCCATGTATGATTGGTGTTTAGGAGTTGTCCCCATTATGAGAAGACAACTCTCTTATTGCAAGAGAGTAAGGTGAAAGAACTTTGGGTATTCTAGCATATTGGTTTCCTTCTTCTTCTTCGAGAGTACCAAGGTTGAGCCCCGTCATACCCCTACCAGTCCGATCTCCATGTCACCCAAGGTTGAGCAGATGGGGAGACATCTTCCTATGTCAAGGAGGAGGAGAATCAGTGCAGAGTGTGTACGATGATGACTTCTATATCTGGTGGGAATGACAACTACTTGCACTAGAACAGTTTCCATATGCCGGCATGGATTTTCGAGGTGATCCAGACCTTGTCCTCCCTCCAGGAGGAGCATGGGGAGAGCTAGGTGATTTTTTTTTTTTTTTTAACATTTTTTAAAATTTTTATGTATTTTAAAATGATAGATATGTACATATGTGTACGAGTCTTAATCCTATAAACATGTCAAAATGAAGAAATTGGATTGGGCTTCCCTGAGGGGCATCCACGTATGTTTGTTCATCCTGTCGTAGGAAAAGACCTGGGGCTTATTAGGTTTCTGGAGGGGAAGCTGGCCAGGCTTACCCAAATATTTTCCACTTTGCAGATAGAGCATATCCTGGTCGTGATGCAGGAGTTTGTGGTTGGAGTTCCACCTTCCTGGTTGCACCTTTTGAGGAGAGCGGCCAGAGTAGTTCTTGTATACATAGATGTTGTGGAGGCTGCCGAAGCTGAAGAGGATGAGGAAGCTAGAGTACAGAGAGACCATGGGGACCAAGGTGGTCCAAGTGACCAAGGTGGTCCTGTTTAGATCTAGGACATTTTGATCGACTACGATCCACATTTTGTATATCTTTTGTATACTATACAGTTATGACTGGATCTGAGGATCAGACTCGACCTATCTATGGAAAAATACTTACATATATATATTGTTGTCGATTTATTTACAAGTGTTTTTTATATGCATGCTGTATATTTTTATGAAATGTGTGTTAGATGCCAATCTAAAATGTAATTAGCATATGCATCAGTCAATGAATTTTGATTTCTTGGAATGTGATTGAATATAATAAATTCAAAATTTATTTCCAATAACCTAATTTGCATGAACTGACGTAGTAGAATAGGGTTTCTCACCTGATAAGCTGGATTAAGTTGGGAAACCACCAGTTGAGAGTCCAGACGGACTTCGAGCTGGGTGATACCACATGGAAAAGCATCCCATAGAAGCTCAATTACAACTCTATATTCAGCAACATTATTAGAAGCAAGACCTAAGCAAGCGCCTCCTGCGGCAAATAGCTATCCTGAGGGAGAGTAAAGGACCCATGCAGTTGAAGCTAGATTACAAGTGTGGTGGCTGGTGCCATTGCCAAAACCTATATACCTTTCAGAAGACATCTGAAACAACCAACAGATGGTATAAAAAACAAAACCGACAAACTAATGTACATAAAAATACATACAATAAAAATACAAGAAAAAGTGCTAAGCCTAAGCATAGTACTTTTTCAGGTAGAGCCCATTTCTAGGCTCAGGCAGCTTGTTCCCATCAAAATCAATTAACTCATATGCACCCTTCTTTAAGACCTTCGACATGACATAAGGTCCTAACCACATGGCCTTGAATTTTCCTGCCCCCAGCAGTTCTTTGTCTTGGTCCCAAAGCAAGACAAGTTCCCCGTCAGAGAAAACCTGAGGTTTGACCAACTTATCATATTGATTTTTGACCCTATTCTTGTGAGGTTGATTAATAGTCAGTGCATCTCTACGCTATTCATCAAGGTGTTCTAAATGTACCAGACGTTCCTCAAGCTCTGTCGTATCAGGTAACACATGAATAGCTATTTTTAAAGACAGGATTTCACACTCAATCGAGGTAACTGCTTCCACTCCATGGACGAGTTGGAAGGGGGAGAAACCCGTAGCAATTTTTACATTAGTTCGGTAGGCCCAAAGAGCAGGATATATCATGATGTTTCAATTAGAACATGCTACATCGGTTGTACGTTTAAGGATAGTCTTTAAAGTCTTATTTACAGCCTCAACCTGACCGTTTGCTTGCGGATAGTATGAAGATGAATGTTCTTGTTTGAATCCAAGCATAGTGGTCAGTTCTATCATCATGCTATTTTGAAAATGACTGCCATGGTCAGTGACAATCACTTTGGGTATACCAAACCATGCTATAATCTGATTGAATACAAAGAAATCTTTTGTTTCCCCGTCGGCTTTAAAAGTAGGCATTGCCTCTGCCCATTTCATAAAATAGTCAATAGTGACAATATTATATTTATGCCCCCCAGCTGAGGCTGGGTTTCATGTCACATAATCAATCCCCCATTTCATGAAGGGGTCTAGCGAGACAACGGGAAACAATGGATCAGGATGTGACTACATTTTCTTGGTGTAAAGATGACAAGGATGACAGCGCTTCATTGCTTCCACACAATCTTTGAAGATCATGGGCCAAAAAACACTGGAATGTAGTATTTTCAAGGCCGTTGCTAACCCAGATAAATGACCCCCACATGCTCCACTATGGGAATCATTCAGGACAATCTTCACTTCCTCATGGGTAAGGCATCAATGCAAAATGGAATCTACCCCTCTTCAATATAATGTATCTCCTATGATGAGGTAGTTCTTAGCATGAAGGCATAATTTGCGTCGTTCCTCCCATGAGGAAGCTGCGGGATACTTCAAATTCTGGAGATATATAAGAATATCCCCATACCAAGGATCAGAGGTGGATATCAAGAAGATATGCTCATCTAAGAATGAGTCATCTTCAACGGCTACATCTTCTTCAGTAGGAAATTTTGCTATAAGCTCGAAAAAAACTAAGGACTTTTTAGATATGCGGACTGAAAATCCAAGTCAAACTGTTGGAGAATGACTATCCATTTGTTGATTTTTCCCCCAATAATCCATCAAGACAAAACATATTGAAACGGATTCACATCCGCCACTACTCTTGTGGTCCTCAGTAAAATGTAGTGACGTAACCTCTAAACAACATAGATAGTTGCTAAGGATAATTTCTCAATGTGGGAGTACCTGAGTTCAGGTCCAAACAAAGCACAGCTAAGATAGTAAACAACATGCTCTACGAACTTATCATCCTCTTGGACTAGCACTACCCCAATGGTTGACTCAGACACAGCCAGATACAATATAAAATCCCTAGAATAATCTGGCAGATGCAGTAAGGGTGCTGACAACAAAGCTTTTTTTAATGCCTCAAAAGCGAGTTGTGCAGTCTCATCCCATACAAATGGGGTGTCCTGTTTAAGCAAGCGCATGAAACCCTTGGTAATCTTGGCATAATTAACAATAAAATGTTGAAGAAAATTAGACTTCCCTTACAGGATTTGAAGTTGCCTGATAGAACGAGGAGGAGGCAGATTTACAATGGCCTCTACTTTTAATGGGTCCACCTGGATGCCTCTATTAGAGACAATGAACCTGAGCAATCTTCTTGACTTGACACAGAATACACACTTGTGGGGATTCAAGCAGATTTTATAATATCTACATCTCTCAAATATCAACCATAAGTGATATGGATGTTGAATCCTCTTACGAGAATGTGCAGGCAGATCATCGAGGTAAGGTTTGACAATGGCTTTGATATCATGGAAGGCAAAGTTCATATCCCATTGAAAGGCTTCCCCAGCATTTTTCAATCCAAAGGGCATTTTTTTGTACATGAAGGTACCCCAAGGACAAATGAAAGCAGTTTTATGTTGGTCTTCTGGTTTTATTTGAATTTGATTGTATCTGGAGAAACCATCCATAAACAAGAACACTTCACTTCCTGCACAAGCATATATAATCTGGTTTATAAATGGCGTGGGATAGTTATCCTTAGGACATGATTTATTCAAATATCTAAAGTCAATACAAATGCATATGGTCCCTTACTTCTTATCAACATGAAAAGGGTTGGATACCCATTATGTCAAAGCTATGGGATAAATAAAACTAGCCTTCAATAGTTTTTCAAATTTGGCCTTCACAGCCACCACTTTGCGCGAGTTAACAGGTCTTAACTTTTGTCAAATAGGTTTCACATCAGGATATGTTTGGATTTTGTGTTCAACAATCGATGGATCAATGCCTAGCATCTCCTCATATGACTAGGCAAATACATCGCGGAATTCCTTAAACAAGGCAGTATAGATAGCAATCTCTTCAGGAGAGCAATTTGCACCTATATATATGTTTTCCAGGACATCAGGATTTATAGAGATGTTGATAGGTATAGTGACGGAAATATTTTCCATATTCCCCTCGGTAAACATTCCTTCCCTGGGTAAGGGATTAATGGGTGTATTAAGATCTTCTGACAGTCTCATATGAAACTCTTGATTTTCTATTCTGCTTAGTACTGGAAGAAAATAGGATCGATGGTGAAGATCCTCATAGATCTTACCACGTCCACTCATGGATTCCAAAATGGCTTCATTAGAAGGTAAAACCATATCTAAACAGTCCGTAGACTGTGAAGAGTTTTCCGCCCATGCGAGCAAATAGACTTCTTCCAGGTCCTCCGAGACTATGAGAGGATCTAGAATGGGATCAATAGTGGATTGAGTGATAGTTTGGTAGGATACTTCCACTCTCGATAAGGTCACCTTTGGTTCATGAGGGGAAGGGATAACCCAAGGATCATTCCTATCAACAACCGTGGCTATGGAATTTCCCACACTAGTAGAACCAATATAGTTAATTGGGGCTGGAAGATCAAATGTGCCCATCAATGATGTGTACATTCCAGCCCCCAAGCTCTGTGCAACAGGTTTGACCTGATCAACCAATGGCACAGCGGACTCATTAGACTCTAAATGACCTTTTTGAGTAAAATCAAGTTGGTCAACAATAACCGAATTTCCTTCATGTGGAAAAACCACTACACAAAAGACGACCGACATAATAGCGGACATAGCATAAGTCCAGTTTCTTCCCAGAAGCAAATTATAGTCCAAAGGTGCATCAATCACTTCCACCTCAACAGACACTTCTTTCCTTGCCAGCTTAATTTCAAAAGCCGACAGGATACCATGTGGACGGAAGGACCTTCCATCAAAAGCAGTAAGTAGAGTGTTTGACGGGACCAACTCTGGGGATCGGAGAGCTTTCCAACAGGACAAGGACATTACACATGTAGAAGAACACTCATCAACAACTGCCCTTCCAGTGGTCTTTCCACCATGGATGACATCTATTGATAAGGCTACATGGTAAGGTAGGCGAATTTTAACAGCAGACAAATGAAATTTTTCCAGGAGACTCGATGAGTCCATGCTGCCTAAAGCTGTTAAAAGGGCATACTGCTGGGCGGGACAGCACTATAACACCTCTAAAGCTGACATTGCACACAAGGTTTGGGCTAGGTCTTCAACCATAGAGTAGTTGGAAGCAGTCCTAGCATTAGGTTTATTCCAGGTCTTCTTGAAGACACCTTTCGGTATCTTTGGCATAGTTTCAGTAGGCTTCTCTATCATGAGAGGGTTAGAAGTTTTGCCTACAGATTTACCCTTCGTAGAGGTCTCTTTCTCATAGTTTTTATTCCTCGTCTATAACAAAGTAAAAGAATGAACCATGATGATATAGTTTGGGTCAAGGGAATTTTGAGTGCCCCCTGCTACATTAGAAGCTGAAGCAGAGTTCTGCCCTTGGGGAAAAGGATCCTTCAGGATAGTCGGTTGTTGAGCTTTAAGCAAGTTCTGGGCTTGTTCCATAAGGGGAAAAAGGTGAGTAAGGTGATCCTCATGGCACAACTTACATGGGAATTTAACCTTCTTCTTTTCTTTCTTGCCCCCATCAGCACTATTCACAGGTTTCTGCTTGTTTTGGTTTCCCTCTCCTTTCTTTCCTCTCTTTTTCTTCCCACTGGGCTACTGATTTCCCTTTTGAGAGCTCTGTGCAAAACATTTGCACTCTAGGGGAAGGGGGCAGCCTTTGTTTCCTCCACCGTATACTGCTTGATGGACAACTGATGAAGTTTCTTAGCCAAAGACTCTACGGTGGGAGAGTTTACGAACCCAACCACACCATCGGCATGGGGTCCAGGATTAGGCTTCTGCGCATCATGGGTAGGCCTCGGTGCCTCAAGGATAATCTCATACAAGATCCCAGATTGTGAATAAATCAAATCCAATTGCTGGGCCCTGAAAATGGCTTCTTCTTCATTCGTCACTCCTGAGGTGGATACATCCTTAGATATGTAGGGAAACAGGGATTTAAGGAACCACTCTAGTAAGAACTCAAGAGAGATGGTGGCTTTTATAAGGCTCTTTTGCCTCCTCCACTCTTGGATATGATCTGAGATGTGGGTAGCCTTATTCTTCCTAAAGGTAGATAACAAGTCCGTTCCGAAATCATATTAGACCGGAAGCTAAAAGTGGCTAAGGAATGCACTAGCCAAGTTCCAGAAACTACCGAAAGTAGCAGAAGGTAACTCAATGTACCATTTTGTCGCGGTACTTGTTAAGGTTCTCTGAAACATCCTCAACCTGACTGAATCCTCATTCAGGGAGTTTGAAGAACACCATAAATGAAATGTGGTGGCATGAGCCCCAAGATCTTCACCAACTTTTCCCTCGAATTTAGGGATGTCCGATGGCAATTTGGTGGGAACAGGTGGCCACGAGGGGTCATGCCTCACCAGTTCATTCATCAACTTAGAAAAATTTGGAAAGTTTAACATTGCTAGAAATGGAAGCTTGGGTCAAACTAGGGCACTAAAAGTGCCAATCTGGGGATTAGAGGGACCTGACCCCAAATTCCCATAAGTAAAGGTGGGGTTTCCCCCTACTACCGGTTTTGAAGTGGGTGGATTACTCTAAAACGGATTCCATCCATAAGCCACAGGGTTGTGAGTGGGAGGTGTAGTATAAGAAGTTCGGGTCGTCCCAATAAAAAATGGGGTCTAAAAAACAGGAGCAGGTATCCCTCTACTAAACAACGGAAAAGGGAGAGTTCGTAAATGGGGCCAAGATCGGGGTTTGAAAACTTTGCCCATAAGAGGTATTGTTTCCAAAATACACTCCTACATAAGAAGGTGATGGGCCTATATATGGAGTGGATGGGGGAATGTGCCCCCCATTCCAAGGAAATCCTTGGACGAAAGCCGAGGATCCTACCGGACCACTCTGGGTAGTGTTTGTGAAGGAGGAAGGAACAGTAGGTATACTAGGAATCCCAGTAACCATATCACAAGAATTAGCTTCTAAGTTTGAGTGAACCGGTGGTTGGACCACCCGGCTCGCTGGAGTCAAAGGCGTAGAAGGTATACTAGATCTAGGGGCACTTACCGGGGGAGGTAGTACCCCTTCAGCCAGAACGACTGAGGTGAAAACAAAAGAACTTTCTCCCACAGTAGACATAATCCTAC
>LPNX010498132.1:379427-419528 GCA_001517045.1 Pseudotsuga menziesii
ACACACACACATCCATATGTCTCTCCTTACCACTAACACCCCCTAACCTATCTATCTCTCTCACACACACATCTCTATGTCTACCCTTACCACTAACACCCCCTAACCTATCCTTTTCACACACACACATACCTTGAGTTTTAAAACAATATAGTTAGGTTGAAGAGGGGGAGGGTGTTAAGGTGCTAAGACTTAGGGAATGCTTTTTAATCCCCCCTAAACATTGAATGATCCCTTAGTCGTGAAACTACCTTCTTAATGCTCCTAACCGTTATTCGATCAAAACGCACTCATTTTATCCACTCATTTTATGTGGTTAAAATGTGCTCTTGTTTTTGTTAACAATAATGAGTGTGTGTTTTGTCTTAGTATAAATAACAACAGTACCTATCCGAGAAACACTCTATCATACTTCACGCAGGTTTCATAGTCTATGTGCAATTTCAGCTTGTAGACAGTGCGTTCATTCTCTTCTTCACCATATTATCACACAAAATTTTGTTTTTGACATCAAGCATCTCCATCACAAGTGTCTAAGTACTTCTTGGAGCGTGGTATACATTGAGGAGCAAGAAATAAAGAATTAATTGAGCAAGAAAGAAACAAGCTTGGGGAATCTCCCATTGAGGAGCAACATGGAGAATCTCCACCATTGCTTTTGTTGCGATTAAGGAGCTAGCAAAGGCAACATTAACTTGGTCATTGTGGTGAAATATGTAGACACAATTGAGAAAGAAAGAAACAAACCTTGGGGAATCTCCCATTGAGGAGCACCATAGAGCATCTCTACCATTGTTTTTCTTGCAATTGAGGAGTTAGCAAAGGCAACATTCTTCCCAACCTTCCCCTAACTTTACTATCTAGACACAATTAATAAAGAAAGAAACCAAGCTTTGGAGTCTCCCATTGAAGAGTACCATTGACCATCTCCACCTTTTTTTTATTGTATTTGAGGAGCTAGCAAAGGAAACCTTCCTCCCAATATTTCACTTAATTTGAATATCTAGTGTTAGTTTTTTATCATTTAAGCAATATGATCTAGGATCTTATCTCGGAGAATAACATGTAGAGAAAAAATCGCAAGAGACAAGAGACACAAAGAATTTTCCTCAGGGAAACCATAAAGGAGAAAACCCCACAACTTCCTCAGAGATAGAATGAGCACCAATGGCAGCAGTAAAACTTGAAAACATAAAGATGATCTCCAATAGCTTGTTCTCTCTCTCTCACTTGAGAGAGATTCTCCTCTCTCACTCATGCACCCCAGTGAGTGAGTGTGTGTGTAATAAATATAGAGTCTCACTCTCTATTTATATTCTTTGGTTCACTTGATGTCCACTCCAACAAGTCGGCCCCGCTTAACAACTACTTATCAAGGCCGACATCTCTATGAGAGTCTAATAACCCTAGTGCCCCACAATTGTGGGGACTTTTCCCTCCTATCAACTAAGAGGGTTAAACTTGACTCAATTGTGGGGACTATTGCATCGACTTACAATGGAGGGTTAACCTCAATGACTTTACATGACTTGCTTACATTATTGAATCTCCCGATTGGAACATTGGGGCATGACATGACTCAATTACATTACATATACTTCCCAGAGTGAACATCGGGGTACAATACATAAGATATACAAGTGAATACATTCCAAAGTTAAAAATACATCAACACTCCCTCTTAACTATGAAGGTATTCTCTCGACACAATTTATCAGCATCTTCAAGTCATCTTCATCAAGTCTGGATCATCACTGGATCATCATCAAAGTTGGATCATCACTAGATCATCATCAACATCATTGCTTCTGCCATCTCGATCAAAGGTGATATCTCTTCATTCTTCTCGTTAAGGAAGTTCTACAGAGCCAACCCTTTTCATGCTGGTTTTAGGCCTAGCCTCCATGTAGGTATTCATCTTCTTTAGCACTTATATCTAATCACATGTTAGAAAGGCCTACCCAACACTCACATCTGACCATGGGAGGAACACATCCACTGCCATGTCAGAAAGGCCTAGCACTCACATCCGACCATGGGAGGAAAACATCCAAGAACCATGTCAGAAAGGCCTAGCACTTACATTCACCAACATGATAGGACACATGTACTATCATTTGTGAAAAGCCCCAACACTTACAACCATCAGCATGATAGGACATGCCTACTATCATCTATGGAAGGGCCAAACACTTACAACCAATGGCATAGTAGGACACAACTACTACCATCCATGGAAGGGCTTTGCACTTACATCTGACCTCATCATGTCAGAAGGGATCTTAACTCTAGGCTAAGTATTCTTGGTAACTGACTAGGTGCCTCCATTCTCCCAGAGAATGGCTTCTCAGGACTAAGATGAGTATTCATGGTAACTAACTAGGTGCCTCCATTCTCCTAGAGAATGGCCTCTCATCACTAAGCTAAGTGTTCTCTCTAACTGACCAACTGCCTCCAATCTCCCAGAGAATGGCATCTCAGCACTAAGATGAGTGTTTATGGTAACTGACCAGGTGCCTCCATTCTCCTAGAGAATGGCCTTCAACACTTATATCTGATCATGTGGGAATACATCGCTCAATCACATCAGAATGGCTCTGCATTGATCATGTGGGAACACATCCCACAATCACATTAGAATATCTATACACTGGTCATGTGGTAACAAAACCCACAATCACATCAGAACATCTCTGCACTGATCATGTGGTAGCACAACCCACAATCACATCAGAACATCTTTGCACTTACATCTAACCATGTGAAGCTTAGCTTTCCACCATGTTAGAAAGGCCAACGCACTTGTATTTGACCATGGAAGGAACCAATCCTCTCACCATGTCAGAAGGCCTCACAAACTCATCACTTCCCCTTGGAAGGAACCTATATCTGGAGAACACTAAGCTTCTCCCTGAAGTACTCAAACTTCACTCTGGAGATTTCTAGCATAGAATCACATTAGGGCTGATTGCGTCCAAGGATAACCTGAGAGCTTCACCAAGAACTATTACATACAAGGACAACCTATAGGACCGATTACGTCTAAGCAACCTATGAGCTTCTCCAAGATTTATGCTCAGAAAACCTATCTCATCGGATATGCTAGAATTCCATCTTTCGAGAGATCTCGATCTGGATCACATCCTAGAGCTTCATTGCTCCTCTCTCCCAAGTAGCAAGTGGCAACATATTTTGCCTCGACTGTACTCATCTCCATACAAGACTCCATCCTACCAAACTAAGAGATCACACCTGATCTCATACTGAAGCAGCATCCCAAAGTGCTCTTCTTATCAATGGCACTACCTTCCCAATACAAATCCACATAACCCTCTAGGTTAATCTTCTGATTCGCTTCATACTTGAGCCCATAATCAGCTATACCATTCAGGTACCTCACTACATGCTTTGTAACCATCAGGTGAACATGTCTTAATGTGTTCACAGCAAAGAAAATATCTAGTCTCGAATTTGTCAGGTACATCAAGGAACAAATCATCTGACGACACATCATGGCATAAACCATCTTTGATGAAGCAACACTCAATAGCTTCAGGTTTGATGCAATACATGTGGTCATGGCCTTGAATTCCATCATCCTGAACCTCTTCAGGATATCCACTGCATACTTCCCTTGTCCCAAGGAGATTCCATTTGCATTCTACCACACCTCCATGCCTAGAAAGTAGCGTATCATACCCATGTCCTTCATCTCTAACTCAGAAGCAAGATTCCTTCTTGCAACTCTAATGAGTTCCTCTTTTCTGTCAAGAACAAGTCATTGACATATAACAAGAGCATCACTGGTATTCCACATTCAACTTTGAACAAAAGGTTGGAATTCGATTTACTCTCAGTAAAGACTAGATTCATCAGTAAGTTGTCCATCCTGTTGTATCATGTCGAACCTCAAGATATTCTACAGTCACTCCCTTTGAAGCGGAGCATAATTCTCCCTCTTCCTTTCGTATTCTATGCATTCTTTCTATGAGAAGCCTCATGCTATGAACCTTGCCTTATGTCCCATGATGTTTCGATCTATTGCATGATGGAACTATGAACTTCCCTTCAGGTCTCAATACTGTATCCTAGACATCATTCTTCATTTTGGATTATTAGAGTGAATCTTGAACTGCCGTCACTTGTTCTTCGGAACAAATCTCATCCTTCTTTTCTTGTAGGCGATTTTACACAATCTTTCCTACAAGTCAAATGCATCATTTGTATGATTAGAAGCATTCCATAATGGTAAATTCTTATGAATAAAGATATAATCATGCAACTATTTTAGCCAATACAACATTCATCCATATCTCACGGAAACTTTCTAGATGCCTTCCATCTCTACCGGGACAACATTGAGATTGTGCACTAATCCAATATGTCATCAAAGAGGTTTCATTCTAGATAAGTAGAAATGGAGATTTGTATAGCACCATGAGTTACTTACCCATCACATGCATCTTAGTAGTATACTGTCATTAATGCAAACATTCTATCATGCATAATACATCAACTAAATATAAATGAATGCATAAGAAAAACAATATCATGAAATGACAATTGAATACTTATCTTTATTTTTTCGTGGGTAGACTCCTTTCAACTTCATCATCTTCTTCATTCATAACAACATCATTTCTTATCCAAATGCTCAAGATGGATAAAAGGCTCTTCGATAATTTAGTTCTCCATATTCCTCATCCCTTGAGGTATCTTCTTTGAATCATGAAATCTTGATCTTCAGTTGCTCCCATCTTCTTTTCTCTTATTACGAGTCAAGCTTATTTGATTTGAGAGACCCTTGTAAAGTATGACTGTATGGCCTTTGCATTTTGGATATTCACATTCTTGAACTTTTTTCTCAAAGTCATCTTTTGATTTATGTTCTTCCCTTCAAATAGCTTAGTCGAGGAATCAATCATCTCTTTCGGTGTCTTTAGAGAAGACACTTGTGGTATAAGGTGATCCATGATTGAATCAACAATGATATTCTTGGCCTTGACCAAGTTCTTATTTTGTAATTATTTTTTCCACCTATCCCTCTGGAACTAGAACCCTCTACTTATGTAGGTGTCCAATTCATTTTCTTCAAGAACGAGTGAGATCCAATACAATTTGAGGTGTCTGTCCTGGTTCTGAAGCTTGCTGATCTAGGGTTTGTTAGAGAAACCCTAATTTTCAAAAATTGGAATATTTAAGATATGATTGGATAGAAAATATAGACCTCTTCAATGTGAGCTGTCCAATGTACTCATATTTTGAAAACAGTGGAAGGAAGCTCGTGGAACAGGAAGCCCTAGTTTACCAATTTCTTCTACAAAAATTCCTGATATTGTTTCTGCGCTATCTCCAAAATTAATACTCCTCTATACTTGAAATTTCATACTAAGGTAACCTAATTTGTCATTGATCTACCAACATAGGTTTCATCAGAATTGGTTTCACCAATTGGGACTTATGAATGGTTTACCAAGGTGACCTATTTCAGGACTGTTCAGCATAGAAAAGTTGTATGGACTTCCACGTGTCACTGTTTCATCATCAAGATCTAAAAATTTTACCACAGAAATTAAAGTATGTTCCCTTTTTGGAACATCTTGAGAAATTTCATTTGAACCTTCGTATCCTGAGATATAGCAATTATCCCTAGGTGTCCTGTTTGGGGAGGAATCCCGTGAGAGGATGGAACCCTAACTTGGAGGAATCATATCTCCTACAATATAGCGAATCTGAGGCTGAAACTTGGATATAGTGTACATCAAGAATTTATCTCCTGCCTGTGAAAGTTTCGGATTTTTATCCTTCTCCAATATCGATATATAGAGAATATACCAAAACTTATCAATTTCAGTATTTTAGGGTTTTTAAGGCCCGAGGTCAAACTAGGGTTTGACTTTCTCGGAGTTTCACACAACCAAAAATATCGACCCAGGTCTCTAAAATTTGATTTTTATGAGGAGATAAATCCTATGTAGGGATCACTCAAAAATTCCTCTTCTATAAAAATCCCTAATTTCCTGCACTAAAAACTGAAAATGTCTGGAATCAAATTCTGCTTCGACAAAAAGATGTGCCCTTCAATGGAGAGTTAGCCTAGCCTTATTTTGCTGATGGATTGTGGAGAGAGACCCAAAAATTAATAAGACCTATCTTCTGTAGCTGCACAATGTCTTCTTCTCAGGTTAGATTGGATACCATGTTAGATTTTTATCATTTAAGGCGCAATATGATCTAGGATCTTATCTGGGATAATAACATGCACAGCAAAAATCACAAGAGACAAGAGACACAAAGAATTTTCCTCAGGGAAACCATAAAGGAGAAATCCCTACAACTTCCTCAGAGATAGAATGAGCACCAATGGTAGCAATAAAACCCGAAAACATAAAGATGATCTCCAGTAGATTGTTCTCTCTCTCTCACTTAAGAGAGCTTCTCCTTTCTCAGTCATGCTTCTCCTCTTTCAATAATGCACCCCAGTGAGTGAGTGAGTGTGTAATAAATAGAGAGGCTCACTCTCTATTTATATTCTTTCATTCACTTAATGTCCACTCCAACAAGTCGTCCCCACTTAATAATTACTTACCAGGTCCAACATCTCTATGAGAGTCTAATAACCCTAGTGCCCTACAACTATGAGGAATTTTCCCTTCGATCAACAAGGATGGATAAAATTGACTCAATTGTGGGGACTATTTCCATGAATTACAATGGAGGGTTAACCTAAATGACTTTACATGACTTGTTTACATTATTGAATCTCCTGATCGAAACATCGGGGCATGACATGACTCAATTACATTACAAATACTTCCCGGAATAAACATCGGGGTACAATACATAAGATATACAAGTTAATACATTTCAAAGTTACAAATACATCAACATCTAGACACAATTGAGCAAGAAAGAAATCGATCTTGAGGAGTCTTCGATTGAAGAGCACCATTTTTTTCTTGCATTTGAGGAGCATCAAAGAAAATATTTCATTGGTCATTGTGGTGGAGTATCTAGACACTTGATTGTTTAAGAAATAAACCAATCTTGGGTAATCTCCCATTGAGGAGAACCATATATGATTGATCATTGTGGTGATGGGAAACTCATGCAGTCAAGCAAGAAAATCAGCAAGGAAGAGGATACCCAATGAAATCCTCAAAGAAATTAGAGAAAATAAAAGAAATGACATGACCAATCGAAGACGCTCTATGGAGACTCAACCGATTCCGGTTGTTGAGGATGCCACAGTTCTTCCTACGAATCCACATTAAGAAAGACAAAAGCATTCACTTGATGGGCCTTCGGTCTCCGTATTAGTTGAAGAATAAGCACCGCATGGCACTAATTAAGGAGTAAAATGTAGGTGCACATCAAGGCCACCTGAAACCTTTGCATATTTAATTGGATGTGGGTATACAAGTGACGAATTTAGAGAGACATTGAATGCCAACCATATGCTTGAAGAAGAAAATGTTGTTTAGACCACCCAGGAGGATTTCCAATTTCCATTGTCTAACCCATAGAAAGAGACAGAAGGACATGAAGCTCATGTTTATAAAATGCCCGACCGACTAGCTGATATGGTACAGGGTGCAGTTCCAACCTCCCTAGCTCCATTAGCAACTTCACACCGAAGAAATCCACAACGTATACTTATCGATGAAAGTATCATTGGTTCACTTGAAGGTACGCTATTGAATTGCAGTATTGCATATCAATCTCAAGAGATACTTGTCAACTATTTTGATTCTAAATGTGATGGAGATAAATGTATATTATTTATATCATTGTTAAAATATAGGTCTATGACTATTGTTAGGAGAAACTTAAGGATAAAGATGATAAATTGTTTTGAACCAAGTTCTCGTGTTGTCAAAAATTTAGTAGATGCACTTAGTACTATTGGAAATAAATCTCATTCAAAGGATCACAACGCAGCTCTTCTTGTGTTGTCACAATCAATCATGAACAAAAGTGCTAGGGCCCTTCGACTTCTTAATCCTACATCCAAACTTTTAGGATTGGATATCAAAGCATTTCATGGGTATTGTTCTAAAAGAGAACAACTTGACTCCGGTCAAAAAAATGTTTGGTCCTTCATTTGCAAGTTGCCATGCTCTGATATGAATCTCATTGATGCGGTAAAGGGACTGGTGCAGGATTTTTGGCGTGACAATAGTAGACCTTAATGAAAGAAAAAATATGTACTAAAATTGAGAAGGGGTTCAAGGGATCGTGAGCCCCACATTAAACATTTTCTTGACATGACATGAATAGAATTATATGAGAGATTTAGGAATGAACATAATGAACTTAAATTGGTCCAAACATCCTTCGAGAAATGCAAACCATGGTATGTTAAAATAGACACAAATTGTAACACATGTTGTTTAGTACATTAAGTACGTTTATTATTATGACACACATATACATATATTGCGTGTATTACATAACACTCTTGTGCAGGAATGCTCAACTACATTGCCACCAACATCATCTAGAGACTTTATTCATAGCATTTTGTATAGAAGGACAGAAAGTTGGACATTTTATCAAATGCCTTGCATAGATGGGACATGCCCAATGTTAGGATTATTAATCCTCCCTTGTCCACTTTGGTCATATGTCTAAATCAAGAGTCATGTCTAAATCGAGAGTCCATCTAGTCTATTTTTAGACACTAGCACCATTGGGTCCACTTGGCCTAATTGGGGCACATGTTTTAGTTACTAAAGTGTCGGTAACACTAATCGAGGCCTACTTCCACTTATTGAACATGCACAAATCAGTTTAGGAGCCTCCTAGACCAATCCCTACAATTTAGGAGCCACTGTGAGTGCCAATGCCAACCAAGGTCAGTTGAGTTGGTGACTAGTCAAGCTGAGTTAGGAGTCAGTTACATTCAGTTCTAGTCCTCTACATTTAGTTAGCACTAGGTTTACATGGATGCATGTAGGAGAGGCGCATTCCTCACCCACCACCGTCAGTTAGCCTTACTTAACACTGAATTAGACACTTGATTTGTGTTTTAGAACTCCGATGAACTCCGATAATGGTTTAGACAAGGTCATTTAACTATTGAGTCCTTCGATAATGATTTAGACAAGGTCTTAGTTACCTACAATCAAGTAGAGTCTAATCAATTCGAATTTCCTCATGTGGATTCAAATTGCATGTGGCTATTTATCCATTGTATTACATTGTAATTAATCATCTAATTACTTTTTTGATTAATGAAAGCATTCACGGTTGCAAGACATTTCTGCATTGTTTCATTCTTTAATTACTATGTAAATTGTGTGATCTATCTTGTGAGTTGTGTGTTTGTCCACAAATCTACGTGCTCAATTTTAAACCCAAGGTGTCATGGAATGGAATTTTTGGACAAATGCATATATGTGATCGATGAGCATGAAATTGGGAGACATGACATGAACTTGCAGTCATTCAAATATGTCACATATGATATCAGTGGAGGGAATGAAAGAAATAAAATACAATTCGTCACCTCTCAGGTTAGTAATGGGTCCTAAATAGTATTATTTTATTCATGTATTTCTACTTTATATATGAAACAACTTATTGATCTATACATATTTATTATTGATCTACCAGGTACAAGTTTGCAACTTCATGGAGGAATTCTTTAAAAAGACACAAAGTATGTAAAGAATGTACATGTGGTTCGTTGGAAAGATGAGAAATTTAGAACATGCAAGGATACATTTCCTATTGGAACTATACTATCAGTGGTCGATTTTGCGGATAACTACACTCTTCAACCACATAACAAGATTCTGAGTCAATATTATCACTCAGACCAGGTCAGCAGAATGGTCCATGTCACTTATTGACATAGGGCAGATAGTACTGAATAGAAAAGGGTTATATTGAAGGAGTATTACTTTTACATAAGTGATGACATGTTTCATGACTTGGATTTTGTACAACACAGCTTTCAATTGTTCTACAATCACCTGGAGGATAACAATATACAGATGGAACAACATTGGATTTGGTATGATGGTTGTGTGGGGAAATTCAAAAATTCCTGTGTCTTCCAATGGTTGTGTATTCTCCAAAAGAGGCACAAGGTTCCACATATTTGGAACTATTTTGAGACTAGACATGGAAAACCAGAACATGATGGAGCAGGTGCATGCATCAAGACTGCATTACGTAGGGAAGAGATGAAATTCACAACTATTTCACTCATCCGAGATACAAATACCATTATTGCATGGTGTTATTTAGTTATTGGGCAGTGAGATAGAAGGAAAGAAGACCAATTGTCTCAAAAAGCACATGTACATAGGTATTTTTGGGAGTTGTTCGATGTAGATAGATCACACCTATATGAGTGCAAGACCATCCAAGGAACTCATGCATTCCATTCAGTTAGAATGTCAGACAATGCTATAGTTGAAATGTGGACAAGGAAACTCTCTTGTTTTTGTTATCCATGTAATAGTGATGAATGGGACAACTATGAATCCACAGATTGGGTTGAAAACTGTGATCATGTATCACTCCCCATTGGTCGAAAAATAACTATAAAATTATCCTAGTTGGAGGAGGGCCAATCGATTATTTCACATGAATATGGCCACATTTTTTATCTTTTACAACTAGCTTCAACTATTATGTTGATAACTTTGAAATGTTTGACGAATAGTTGTGTTTAGTTAGCTGAATCCTTGGTCTGCACTTATTTTATGTAGGGAACATATACACAGTGGTTTCCCTGAGAGCCAATGAATGGTACACTGAGTATTGGCTGGAGCATTGCTTTGATGGGAAGCAGACCCCAATTGTCTCAAAGTGACTCTGAGGGCAATGATTTTTCAATTGCGTCAATGGTTATCAAAGGAGAATATTTGAGACATATTTCCCATGCAAGAAAGAAAAGATATTATGTATTTGAAGATTATAGACCAGGTCAAATTGTATACCATTATACAAACTTAGTTATTGGCACAAACCTCTAGCTGCAAACAATGGTAATCAAGAACACATCAAAGTCACGATACTTGTTTCCTTAATTTGAGCTAAAAAGGCTAAATGATATCGTTGCTATTAGAGGTGATCCTGATGGTCTAGTCAAATGACCATGGGTAGGTAGTCAGGTATGCAGTATTCAAGTATTTTAGTTTCATGGTCTTATTGATTATTTATAGTTTGATAGATTGATAAATTGAATAGACTTTTACCACTTGATAAATTGCACAAGCTTCATCATGGATTTGTTGTATTATATTCATACATACATGACTCATGCCATATATCCCAATACCATTATCTAGCACTCTATATGGAATATGTCTATTGCATATGCCTTGAATATTGAAGTTGCTTCTATAAGGACATCTCCTCGAATCCGATAATTTGTTTCTCCACGGGAGCCATGTACTTAAGGTGTGGTAATCCTAACCTAATAACCAAGGCCAATCCTAGATTACAAACCCTATATCCAATCCTAGTAACTCTAGTTTGCACTATAAACCATAGTTTGCATTCTAAACCATATAAACCATGGGTTGGAGCCTAGAGGTAGGAATTCTATGCCCTGGGTAGGGATTCAACAAGTGTCCTTGAAAGCTTGTAGGATGTGGGATTCAACATGCCATAGAATGATGTTCGTGGCTTGGATTGCCGAAAAATCAACTCCGTTGGATTCAAGACATCAGGACAGTGCGAGGAGTGGCTCTCTACTTTGGGTCCATGGACAAGGGATCTTGTTTTAGGTTAATTTTGGAAACTAGGGTTTTTCTTAGTAAGGGAATGTGAAAGTTTTGCACATAGGGGTCATATTTTTAAAATTCCTTGACCATGAACTTGTGGATAATGTTCCCACATGCAACCTACCTAAACACTCTTGCATGACCCACCAAAACCCCATTTTGATACATGGTTTCCATTCTATGCCCCGGGTAGGGATTCAACAGGTGTCCGTGAAATCTTGTAGGCAGTGGAATTCAACGTGCCTTAAAATGATGATAGTGGATCATATCAATGAACCGTCAAATACATTGGATTCAGGACATCAGGATAGTTCTAGGGTTATATCTCTACTATGGTTCCATGTACAATGAATCCTATTTTAGGTCAATTTGGAAACTAGCATTTTTCTCAGTAAGGGAATGCGAAATTTTTGCACATAGGGGTCAAATTTGTAAATTCATCGACCGTGAACATGTGACTATAGTTCCCACATGGAACCTACCTAAAATCACATCCATAACCCATTGGAACCCCATTTTGATGCACATTTTCCATTCTATGCCCCGGGTAGGGATTCAGCAAGTGTCCCTGAAAGCCTCGAGGACGTGGGGTTCAACATTCCATAGAATAATGACCATGGTTTGGATTGATGAAACATTGAATCCATTGGATTTAGGACATCAAGATGGTATTAGGGGTGGCTCTCTACTCTAGTTCCATGTACAAGGGATCCCTTTTTAGGTAAATTTTGGAAACTAGGGTTTTTCTCAATAAGGGAATGTGAAATTTTTGCATATAGGGTTCAACTTTGCAAATTCCTCGACCCTGAACATGTGTCTAGTATTCCCACATGTAACCTCCCTAGACACAATTTCATGACCCACCAGACCCCGTTTTGATGCACGGTTTCCATTCTATTCCCTGGGTAGGGATTCAACAAGTGTCCTTGAAAACGTATAGGAGGTGGGCTTCAACATTCCATAGAATGATGGATGTGGCTCAGATCGACGAACCATTGAATCCGTTGGATTTAGGACATTGAGATAGTGATGGAGGTGGCCCTCTACTTTGGGTCCATGGAAAATGGATCATTTTAGGTCAATTTTGGAAACTAGGGTTTTACTTAGTAGGGGAGTGCAAAATTTTTGCATATAGCATTCAGCTTTGCTAATTCCTTGACCGTGAATCCAATTATGGAAAAGTGGGAAGGTCTATCTGCAATTTGTAATTGCAGAAAGATGATTGCAAAAGAACTCAATTTCAAATATTGAGTTGCATAACTCAAGCTTGCGGAAAGACGGTTGCAAAAGAAATCAATTGTGGAGATTGAGTTGCGGAAACTCAAGCTTGTGGAAAGCTGGTTGTGGGAGAATCCAATCTTGTAGAAAGTTGATTGCGGGAGCATAGTTGAGGGAAGAAAACTATGGAATCCCATTATGGAAAACTAGGAAAGCATATTTCCAATATGCAATCCACAATTGCAGAAAGGGTATTGCAGAAAGACGGTTGTGGAAGAACTAAATTGCGAAGATTGAGTTGCAGAAACTCAAGCTTGAAAAACTACAGTTGCGAAAGAATTCAATTGCGGAGATCGAGTTGCGAAAACTCAAGCTTGCGAAAAGTTGGTTGTGGGAGAATCCAAGCTTGTGGAAATTTTATTATGGAGTAGAGTTGTGAAATCCTGCTTGCAGAAGGAGATTTTAATCAACATTTCAGTTTGAAGAAGAGGACTCTAGGCCTACTAGCTTTCACCTGCCATCAATTTTGGTATCAAAGCAGGATAAATATGTCTCCAAGACAAGGACAAATATGTGGGGTCCCTGTAGGACATTGTCGAGGAAGATAAGATGTGAAGACAGACACACAAAGTAAATTAAGAAAAATCTAATCTAGGATGAAAGCTATGGAGAGAAAGAATTCTTAGAATACATACAATAGTGATGAAGAAGAATCCTCTGAAGACAAGTGAGAGGAGGTTGCTGAAGAAGAAAAAGTATTGAAGATGTTGATGAAGTCTAGTAACAAACCTAGAGTTGAAGTCCCTATGTATGAAGGTAATCATAATATTGAAGAACTCATGGACTGGATCAATGCTTTAAATAAGTACTTTGACTTTGAAGAAATTGAAGATAAAAATAAGGTGAGGTATGCAGCGACCAAACTGAAAGGGCTTACAGCTATATGATGGGATGAACTTTAGATCTACAGAGAAAGAAGAGGAAAGCCTAAAATAAAATCTTGGGATAAAATGGTATATAAAATTAAAAGTCAATTTATTCCTAAGGATTATCAATTGACTCTCATTAGATAGCTACAAAATCTTAGACAAAAGGTATGATTGTTAAAGAATATACAGAAGAATTCTTTAAGCTAAGTTTTAGAGCTGGACGGACCCAAAGGGATGTAGAAAGAGTATCTAGATATATAAATGGACTAATATATGAGATACAAAATGAGATCAATTTGTTGAATTTGAAAACAGTTGAATATGCTTATCAGATAACCTCAAGGGTAGAAGAAAAGCTACTAAGAAAATAGAACCAAAAGAGTAGAGGGATAATTACAGCAAGAGGGAAAGGACTTAAAAATAGAGGAGGTGGGACTCCTAAGACGAGGCAGAAGGTTCTAGTAGCCAAGTAACCCAAAGAGGAGGATTCATAGGAGGTAGGGGAAGAGGTAGAAATAAAGAAGTAAAATGTTATACATTTGGAGAAATTGGACACATGTGATGGGATCAGTTCCCAAGGAATAAACCTACAGCTCAGAGGAATGAAAACATTGTGGAGGCTCATGATGAGTCTAGTGAAGAAGAGGAGGTGAATAATCCTCCTGAGGAAGGAGAATCTCTTATGTTGAATAGAGTTTTAGTAAAGACAGAGAAAAAGTGCATGAACCAATTGAGAGAGAGAGTCTTTTCAGGACTAAATGCAAGTCACAAGGGAGGTGTTGTAAGATGGTTATTGATAGTGGTAGTATATATAATTTGGTCTCCACTGAAATGGTAGAGAAATTGGGATTGAATAGGATGAAACATCCCACTCCTTACAAAGTGTCCTAGTTGCAAAAAGGACATCAACTCTTGGTGAATGAGCAATGCAATGTGGAGTTTCAAATTGGTACTTATAAAGATATGATATTACGTGATATAATTCCTATGGATGTATGCCATATACTCTTAGGGAGGCCATGGAAATATGACAGAAATGATTTTGATGATGGAAGAAAGAACACTTATTCTCTTGAAAAGGATGGAAAAAGACAAACATTGTCACCATTGGAGGATGAAGCAGTTCGAGAAGGTTCACGGTCGAATATTTTTCTGATAAATAGGAAAAAACTATTACAAGAGGTCAAGAAGGAGGATGAGCTACATTTTTTCCCTTGTTGGAAAACCAAAGGTAATATTAACTTCTACAAATTTATATGGTTTTCCTAGTGAAGTTAGAATCTTTCTTGATGAATATGATGATATTATTGTGGATGAGTTACCAAATTTTTTACCTCCTGTGAGAAGCATTAGTCATCACATTGACATAACACCTAGTGAAATTTTACCTAATAAGGAATCCTATGGCCTAACTCCTCAAGAGAATGAAGAGATTAAACAATATGTACATGATATGTTAGATAGAGGTTTGGTGAAAGAAAGTTTGAGTCCTTGTGCAATATCCACTATGCTTACCCCAAAGAAGGATGGTGGATGGCGAATGTGCACTAACTCCAGAGAAATTTATAAGATCACTATTAGGTACATATTTCCTTTATCATGCATTGATGTTTTGATGGATTGTTTGAGTTGTTCAAAGTAAGTTTCAAATATAGATTTGAAAAGTTGTTATCATCAATAAGAATAAGAGAAGGGGATTAATGGAAGACTGCATTCAATACTAATAATGGACTGTATGAATGGTTAGTAATGCCATTTGGGCTTACTAAATCACCTAGTACTTTTATGAGATTGATGAATGAGGTATTGAAAGAATACATTGGAAAATTTGTGATAGTGTATCTAGATGATATTCTAATTTTTCAGTCAGAAAAAACAACATTTGAAACATCTTAAATTGGTGTTGGAAACCTTCTAATAGGAGAATCTGTTGATAAATATAAAAAAGTGTAGTTTCTTGAAGAAAGAGTTGATTTATTGAGGATTTGTGGTTTCAGAAGAAGGGTTAAAGAAGGATCCAGATAAGGTGCAAGCAATTTTAAGAAGTGCGTATGAGGTAAGGAGTTTTCATGGTATTGCAAGCTTTTATATAAAAATCATTAAGAATTTTAGTCAAATTTTGCACCTATAATAGACACCTTCAGGGAAGTAGACAATCTTTCAAGTGGACAAAAGCAGCTGATAGAAATTTCAAATTTTTGAAGAAGAAAATCACCGAGAAGCCTATTCTAGCTTTGCCAAGTTTTGATAAGGTTTTTCAAGTAGAGACAGATGCTAGTGGGACAACAATAGGGTTTTTTCTAAGTCAAGAAACTAGTAGAATACTTCAATGAGAAGTTAAATGAGGCAAAACAAAATTATTCCTCATATGACAAGGAGTTATATGTTGTTGTACAAGATCTCAAGAAATGGAGACATTAATTGATGCCCAAAGAATTTGTGTTATATTCTGGTAATCATGCTTTGTAGTTTACAAATAGTCATCCTAAATTGAATAAAAAACATGCCAAGTGGGTGGAATATTTGCAGAATTTTATCTTTGTGATCAAACATACAAGTGGAAAATCTAATAAAGTTATTGATTCTTTAAGAAGAGTAAATTTGATCTTGTAGGAAATTAAGGTCAATACTTTAGGATTTGAAAGATTGGTTGATATATATAGAGAAGATGTGGATTTCAAAAAAATATATGCAACCTTTGAGAATCTAGTTACCCATAATAGAAACCAATGGTTGGACTACATGTTACAAGAAGGATTGCTGTTCAGAAATAGTAAGTTATGTATTCCAAAATGTTCTATGAGAGAAAATTTGATACAGGAGAAATACAGTGGAGGTTTATCAAGACATTTTGGGCAGAATAAAACATGTCCTCAAGTGATTACTTTTTATTTTTTTCCAGGAATGCAGCATGATGTAAATAAGTTTGTTGAAAAATGCAGGATATGTCAACATGCCAAAGGGAGAAGACAAAATATTGGACTATATCAACCCCTACCTATTCCAACTAGGTCTCGGGATTCCATCAGTATAGATTTTGTTCTGCGATTGCCTAGAACTTAAGGGGGAAATGATTCTAATTATGTAGTAGTGTATAGGTTTTCAAAAGTGGCTCATTTTATTGCTTGTAATAAAACCAATGATGCAACAAACATTGCTAATTTATTATTTTCAAAAATTGTAAAGTTACATTGTTTACCTTTAAGTATTATGTCTAACAGGGATACAAAATTTATTGGTCTTTTTTGGAGAACTTTGTGGAAGAAGTTGGAAACCAAACTCATTTTTAGCTCTTCTTATCATCCTCATACTGATGGTCATAGTAGAATCTTGGGAAATATATTGAGAATTCTTGTTTATGTAAATCTGAAACAATGGAATTTAACTCTTGCTCAAGCTGAGTTTGGTTACAATGGTTCACCTATTAGGAGTACATGTATGAGTCCTTTTCATATTACATATGGAATTCACCCAAGGGGAGTATATGAAATTAGAAATTTGGGAGGATAGGATAATATAAGGGCATATGGTGAATATTTTGCATATAGAATGCATGAGCTACAAGTAATTGTTAAGAAGAAATTGTAGGAAAGTGCAGGGAAATACAACCAGAGAGTAGGTATGAAAATAAAGCAAGATAATTTTCAGGTTGGAGATTTAGTAATGGCCTATATTTGGAAAGAGACGTTTCCTAGGGAAAATTACAATAAATTGAAGCTCAAGAATCTTAAACCTTGTAAAATTTTGAGGAATTTTTCTACAAATGCATATGAAATAGAGCTTCCTTCTAATCTTCAAATTTCTTCGATTTTTAATGTTTTAGATATATATAATTTTAAAGATTCAAGTGTTTAGATAGAAGAAATTATCTCTAGAGAATATGGTTCATTTATATATTGGCAAGGACATTTACCTCAGAAAGGACAACCACATATTGAAGCTATCCTTGACAAAAGGGTTTCAAAGAAGACTAGGGACAAAGAATATTTTCAGCATTTGGTCAAGTGGAAATATCAACCATATGAATATGCAGTGTGGATGACAACAGAGGATATTTCCAAGTATAATGTGAACCCCAAAGACTTATTGAAGAATTCTTTTCTTCCCCCGAAGTATGGTGCAGGAGAACCAAGTCGAAATTCTCTATTTGTTGAATAAGTAGTCAATGCATTTTTTATGCTTCCATGTAATTTTTTATAAGATAGGGTTAGTTGCCGATTCTCGTAATTTGTTTTATGGATAGGGAAGGTTTGAATCTAAGAAGGAAAAATTTCCACATATTCCCTTGAATCTTGTAAGAGGTTGCTCGAGGATATTTTAGATATAGATTTTCTTTCTTACGAATGTAGATCCTATTGTTGTGGATCTGACAAGTTTGATTTGGTTCTATTTAATTGTAATTAGTCTAAGTGAAAGACTATGCAAGAAGTGTGAAAGAGTGAGCAAGTGAGAGATAGTGTATGTAACGGTGGTTAATGAAATGAAGAATAAAGTCTTAATACTATGCATATATGTGACTATCTGATGTCTTCTTTTCAATAACCAAACGTATGCTTATTTATTTGTGTGAATGAATATTTAGTAATCTTTAAATGATTTCCAAAGATGGATATGTATCAAAATTGCACAGAATATTGATCGCTCATGAATCAATTTGATTGTTATAGTCTCAATTGAATTCTCTGAATTTCACTAGATCGATGGTTGTGGATAAATTCCCCAAGAGAAAAGTGAAGATCCACAAAGTTAAGGTGACATCCACATTTGATATCAGATTGATGGTTAGGAAGGAGCTTGCAAGAAGCTGACAGCTCAAAATAATAGCGAAAAAGGAAGGTGTGGGAATAAAATTGTGGAAGCCGATTATGGAAAAGTGGGAAGGTGTATTTGCAATCTGCAATTGTGGAAAGGGTATTGTAGAAAGATGGTTGTGGGAGAACTAAATTGCGGATATTAAGTTGTGGGAACTCAAGCTTGTGGAACGATGGTTGCAGAATAATTCAATTACGGAGATTGAGTTGCGGAAACTCAAGCTTGTGGAAAGTTGGTTGTGGAAGATTCCAAACTTGTGAAAAGTTGATTGCAGAAGGATAGTTGCAAAATTCTACTTGCAGAAGGAGATTTTAATCATCATTTCAGACTGAAGAATAGGACTCTAGGTCTGTTGGCTTTCACCCGCCATCATATGAGATCCTGAAAGGTGACCAGTTCTATGAAAATGTTTCACATTTCAAGCTAATATAGATTATGAGCTCCTGAAAGGAAATGGGACAACATTTCAACCTGATTCTTATAACTCAATAAAAATATCAAATTCTTTATTAAATTCCAAATCAATATTCACATTAAGAAGACTGCCATTTATTCACCTAGACCATTGAAGTTTTACTTGTTTTATGGTACTTGTAGTTGCAACAATTCAAAAGCTTTGTTGCTTCTGATCCAATTCAATATTTTTTTTTATTATATTTTTTTCATTTGGCACAATCTTTCCTTGCAGAAAGAATTGAATTTATCAAGGAAGTATGCAGTCATATAGTGTTTGGTTCTTCTATTAGGTGGAAATAAATTTTTTGGATTGTGGATAAATCTCATAGAAAACCATATGACATGAAGGAAAAATAGAGTCGACTATTCTTTATTCTTACTTATTAGTGGAATATGCTTTTACAAACTCAAAAAAATGTCGCCTACTTCTTCATTTCTTATATTATATTATATTGATTCTAGGAAGGAAGGAAATCAATTTTGCCTCGTGTCTCTTCCTTTTTTATCAAAATTCTAGTGTCTCATGCCTGCAAAGCCTCAAAAGAGAAATAGGAACAAACAATAGAGCAAGAATATACCATAGCTACTAACATGCATCTTGCCTCTAGTTTGAACTTGGGAATTTTTCATGTAATGATTATTTAAAACTATAGTTTTTTAACATTCAACTCTCCTAGATGTGGTTGAAACATTTTTTAACTTTTGAAATTTATTTCTTTTGTTCTCACACATTGTTCTTTATTGCTTGGAGATTATAAACATCCATTTGCAAGGTGCATTGCATTCATGATTCTAATTGCATGGAATGATAGAAAGTTCTTAAGAACATTGAACAAACAAATTAGTAATTATGTTATCCTTCTTTACTTGTCTAATTTTATAGTATGAGTTAATTTTCATCTTTTAACAAAATGATTTGTTGTTGACTCAATTGTCAATTGGGGGAAGAATTTGTATAGGAGAATAAATGGTTGGTAGAGGTCACATTCTACCTCCTTTTGTTATACACCTTCCAATCCCATGCATGGCGTATGAGATGTATGGTCTAGTCATTGGACCTTATGGTGGTCAACATCCTATGAATTTGTTACCACCTCTATAAATGTTGGAACATTAGTGTAAACCAAAAGGCAAAGATATAAATGCTTGCATCATAAAGCAAAGTTTATATGCCACACATAGAGCTTTGAGATAAGATATTTTTGTCTCCTCTCAACATGAACTGAAACTATTGCATGAACATATTGCAGCTTTGCAGAATTGCAAATATGGAAGTAGATTTCCAAGCTACAAAAGGCTGTCAGAGTGTAAGCACATACAAAACCGTACTCCAACGGAAATCTCATCTTGAGATGATTGCAAAGCATGTAGTTCCAAAACAACAGAAACAATCAAGGAACCTTCTCCTAATTCTAAAGTATATAATAATAGAAAATCATAGAAACAAATAATTAACTACTAATAAAAATATCCAACTAATATATGTCATGTCTCATATTTCTACCCTCCAATTCAACTCTCTAGCATGAGTGTAAGAGGGCATGTATGAAATCCAAGGATGCACAAAAGTGAATAAAATATGAAATTACTAGCTACTTAACGGTTGTAAAATGAACACGGATATGAATGATGACATATCATCTGTTTAACTTTCATATTCATATTGGGGTATGGGATTCATCAATAGTAAATATTAAATACTAAACTACCATGAAGCAAACACTTTCTACTATGCTCCAAATTTAATTGCTCAACCAAAAACCCTTTCAAGCAATGAAAAATACATAAGCAAGAACAAAGAATGATTTAAAATGTGTATTTTTTCATTAATCATGCATGATATTGTGACTAAGTTTGACCTAACTTCCTTTAATCTTGCATGGTCTTCTAATGGAAAAGAATGATTTAAAACATGTTTTTTTCATTAATCTTGCATGATATTGTGAATGAGTTTGACCTAACTTTCCTCAATTGTTGGAAAAATGTAATTACTCACAGACCCATACCTGACTCTCAGTCGACTCTGTCAAAGTCTGTACCAGTCAAGGTCTTGTCGATTAGTCTGATAAGAGGGAAGAGTCCACGATTCGGCAATGTAAACCAGTTGAATTTATTTCTAAAGCTAAGTTGTTAGGTAGATAGTTATTACAATCTTTAATGGTGAGTCAATTGACCCATGTAGAAGAAATCTTCAGGTTTCCTATAAATAGAAGAAGAAAATTGTAAATTAGGTTAGAGAGTCAAGAGATACACACACACACAATAGAGAGGAACTCAGGGTGAGAAAAGAGAAGTCGAAGCTCAAGCTTCTATGTAAGTGATTCAATCAAATAGCCGAAGCTCTGTAAAAGGACAAGTCTAGACCAACAAGTTTGTAATACTTTGTTATTTTCGCATAGTTAAATATATGAAATAGTTTATGGTTGAATGCATAGTTCTAGATTTACTTGGGTAAATGTATTTTACAATTACTGTTAAGTGAAAGATCAAAGAACCCATAAATTTCTCACTGTGTGAAAGTTCCAGGGTTTTACGGCACATTGGTTGACTCAGGTCTTCCTACATATTTGGGCATATGTTTTTATAAGTTCTTTGGATTTGTTAATGTGTCCATTTTACTCTATCTTACTCATAGGTGAAAAGCATTTGTAATTTCTTAAGTCTTTAGACTAAGAAACTTACTCTGTAGATTTTGACCAAAATGAACCGACTTGAGAGGTCAGTTGAGTCAGCTGACTTGAGTGGTTGAAGAGGTGATCCGACTTGAGAATTCAAAGAAGTCAACCGACTTAGAACTGACAAGTAAGTCGAAGTAAATCTGTCGGGTGGAAAGGCCGACCAAATTTGATAGACTTGTCTAGTCGGGAGATAGACAAGTTTCACCCAACAAGTGAAAAAGAAAAAGAGGTCGACCTGAAAAGTGAAAATTAAATTTTAATATCGAATTAGCCCTAAATTAATCAAGTTTAGTCCGCTTGGTTTTGGCTAACTAGTATCAGAGCAAGGTTTTATATCAGAGCAAGGTCTTAGATCAGAGCAAAAGGGTGTTTGCTGGTTCTGCATAAGAATTATGAACATTGGTCTTTAACAATGAAGGCTTTATTCAGAGGTCAAGATGTTTGGGAGATAGTCCAGCATGGTTATGGAGAACCAGCAGACATTACAGCATATAACAATCTCACACAAGCTGAGTAAGATGTCTTGAGGGAACAGAGGAAGAAAGATGGAAAATCTCTATTTTACATACATCAAGCTATGCATGAGAGCATACTCCCAAGAATAGCAACAAAAACTAATGCTAAGCAAGCATGGGATACATTGGAGACTGCCTATCAAGGTTTGGATAAAGTAAATACATCCAAGCTACAGATTCTAAGAAGAGATTTTGAATTTCTGTCCATGAAAGATTCGGAGAATGTAGACACATTCTACACCAGATTTGTTGGGTTGATAAACCAACTGAAATCCTATGGAGAACCCATATCAGACCAAAGGGTTTTTGAAAAAATTCTCAGAAGTCTTCCCCCAAAATTTGAAAACTTGGTTGTGACCTTAGAGGAACACATAGACATGACGACATTTACCATTGATGAGTTGCAAGCTTCACTTGTCAATCATGAACATAGAATTAGTAGAACACAGACATCATTGGAAGGTGCATTTGCAGCATAGTCATCCATAATCCATGGTAGAGGCAAGGGGGAAACAACTTTAAAAGCAGAGGAAGAATTTCTTTAAGAGGAGGATGAGGCAGAAGTTCTGCAAACGTTGGTGGTAGAGGAGATAATCAGAACCCAAGTCAGCCAAGTGGCCAAAGGTTTGATAAATAAAAAATTCAATGTCATTATTGTAAGAAATTTGGTCATTATGCATATGAATGTAGAAAAAAACAATATGACCAAGGAAGGCAAAGCCCAAATCAGTCGACCACACACCAGCACTTTGACAAGTGCAACGGTAATGGCATCGACATCTCTAGTTGAGTGCAATATTGTTCAAGAAAGTCCACATGACATATGGTACTTAGATTCAGGATGCAACAACCACATGACTGGTAATTTAAATTTTTTTTCTAGTTTAGAAAATTCAGTTCAAACTAATGTTACACTTGGAAACAATGTCCAAGTTACTGTCTTAGGAAAAGGCACTGTTGATATTCTAACCAAACAAGGGGAGAGTAAATACATCCCTGATGTCTATCATGTCAAAGGTCTGAAACATATTTTTTTAAGCATTGGACAATTATTACAAAAAGGCTACAGAGTCTACATGGAAGATGATCATTGTGTGATCAAAGACAAGATTCCAAGCGACCGGCTAATAACAAAAGTGCCAATGACAAGCAAACGCTTGTTTCCATTGAGGACAGTTCCCGACATAAAAGGAAAGACAAACTCAGGAGCTGCATTCAAGGCAGAAAGTGAAGAAATAGTCAAGCTCCTCGACAAGAGAGAAAAATGCAGTGCTAATTTATAAGCTGCATTTCACATAGAAGTACAGGATGAATCCTGGTTGTGGCATTTCAGATTTGGACATCTGAATTTTGGTGGGATGAAGCTACTGCAGACAAAGAATATGGTGAAAGGATTACCATTGATCGATAGACCAGAGAGGATTTGTCAAGGCTGCATTTTTGGAAAGCAACACAGAGAGACATTTCCAGTCGAAAAGTCTTATAGAGCATGCACACCACTTGAAATTGTGCACTCTCACATTTGTGGTCCAATGCAGACATCATCTATTGGTGGATGCAAGTATTTTCTAACCTTTATTGATGACTACTCAAGAAAGACATGGGTATATTTCCTGAAACATAAATATGATGCATTTGGTTATTTTCAGCAATTCAAGGCACTCGTGGAGAACCAGAGTGGATACCGCATCAAGATCTTAAGAACCGACAAAGGAGATGAATATGTTTCAAATGAATTTCTGAATTTTTGCAAGACCCATGGCATACAAAAACAATTCACTACACGGTATACATCTTAGTAGAATGGTATTGTAGAAAGAAAGAACAAAACCATCATGGAGATGGCACGCAACATGTTGGCATCCAAGCATTTGCCAAATGAGTATTGGGGTGAAGCAGTCGCAACTTCCGTTTACATTATGAACCAATGTCTGACAAAGAGTGTGAGGAACAAAGTTCCCCAAGAAGCATGGATAGGTATGAATCATAGTGTTTCACATTTAAAAGTTTTGGTTGTGTTTCATATGCTCATATTTTAGATGAGTTGAGAAGGACGCTAGACAAGAAGGGACAGAAATGTATTTTTATCATCTATTCTGAAGACACAAAAGCATACAAGCTGTATGATCCCATCACAAGGAAAGTGATAATAAGTTGAGATGTTCAATTTGTCGAGAATGAATCATGGGATGGAACTGTCGACATAAATGTCAACATTTTGTCGAACGTCAACAATGATGATATGGAAGAGGAAGTGGTTCAAACATCACATGTAAGTCAATTGGTCACAACACCGTCGAGTCCCATGACACCAAGACATGGTTCACTACAAGGACCATCGACACAAGTAGCAGCTCAAGCTACACCAACAAGTACACTAAGAGGACAACAGACTCCATCAAGTATTTTGTCTAGGTCGACATCGACAGAACCGGTGAAGACAAGAAGTTTGTGAGAGATATATGAAGTTGGTACACCTAATTCATTCTCTCTCTTTGCATTATTTTCCCCTATATATGATCCACTAACATTTGAAGGAGTTATTGAAGAAGAAGTATGGGCACAAGCCATGGATGAAGAAATATAATGCATTGAGAAGAACTAGACATGGGAACTGGTTGATGTACCAAAAGATAAAGATGTAACCAGTGTCAAATGGATTTACAAGACAAAGCAAGATGCTGATGGTAATGTGCAAAAGCACAAAGCAAGAATGGTAGCAAGAGCGTTAACACAACAACCCGACATCGAATTCAATGAAACGTTTGCACCTGTTGCATGCATGGATACAATCAGAATAGTTTTGGCCATTGATGCACAAAAAATTGGCATGTTCATCAAATGGATGTCAAGTCGGCATTCTTAAATGGCTATCTAGAAGGGGAAGTATATGTGGAACAGCCACAAGGGTATGAAGTTCCAGGGCAAGAGAATAAAGTGTATAGGTTGAAAAAGGCATTATATGGTTTGAAGCAAGCTCCTAGAGCTTGGTACAGTCGGATTGATTCCTATCTCACTGGAAATGGATTTCACAGAAGTGAAAGTGAACTGACCTTGTACACTAAAGTCGATGAGCAAGGTAAGATGTTAATTGCCTGCTTGTATGTAGATGATTTAATATTTACTAGTGATTATGGAATATCAGATTTTAAAACAGTCATGGAAAGTGAATTTGAAATGACTGATATGGGGCTTATGAATTTTTTTTTGGGCATTAAAGTTCAGCAGTCTAAAAGTGGTATTTTTATATCACAGTCTAAGTATGCAAGTGAAGTTTTAAAAAGGTTTAGCATGTCTAATTGAAAGACAGCCCCAACACCAGTAATAACAGGTTTAAAATTGAGCAAAGATGATGAAGGATCCACTATCGATCCTACGCTGTTCAAAAGGCTTGTTGGAAGCCTCATGTATTTGACATCGACGAGACCAGACATCATGTATGGAGTAATACTGATCTCAAGGTTCATGGAGTCGCCAAAAGACTCACATTGGCAAGCAGGTAAAATAATTCTAAGGTATGTAAGTGGCACAAAAGACCCTGGTATTATGTATTCAACGTCATAAAATTTTAAACTCATTGGTTATACTGACAGTGATAATGGAGGCAACATAGATGACAAGAAGAGCACATCTGGGTACACATTTAATTTTGGTACGGGTGTTGTTTCATGGGCTTCAAAGAAACAACCCATTGTAACTTTGCCTTCAACTAAAGCAGAGTATGTTGCAGCGACAAGTGTTGCATGTCAAGCTGTCTGGATGAGGAGAGTGTTAAAATATTTGTCACATAACCATCTAGAATCGACAACAATCTTCTGTGACAATAATTCAGCCATAGTATTATCAAAGAAGCATGTGTTTCACAAGAGAACCAAGCACATCGACATAAGGTTTCATTTTATAAGAGAATTGGTGAACAACAAGGAAATTTGTTTGGAATTTTGCAGGTCCGATACCCAACTTGCCGACATCTTCACAAATCCATTGGCAAAGGACACATTCCAATATCTACGTAGTTATCTTGGAATGACAAGTTCTGCACAGTGAACTATGTCATAAATAGAGCATGTCTAAGCTCTGAAACATTTTGTAAATTTTGTTTTCAAAAATCCCCATCAGCTTATAATTAAGGAGGAGTGTTGGAAAAATGTAATTACTCGCAAATCCATACCTGACTCTCAGCTGACTCTATCAGAGTCTGTACCAGTCAAGATCTTGTCAATCAGTCAGACAAGATGGACGAGTCAATGATTCGGCAATGTAAACTAGTTGAATTTATTTCTGAAGCTAAGTTGTTAGGTAGATAGTTATTACAGTCTTTAATGGTGAGTCAGTCGACCCATGTAGAAGCAATCTTTAGGATGCCTATAAATAGAAGAAGCAAATTGTAAATTAGGCTAGAGAGTCAAGAAACACACACACACAATAGAGAGGAACTCAAGGTGATAAAAGAGAAGTCGAAGCTCAAGCTTTCATGTAAGTGATTCAGTCGAAGAGCTGAAGATCTGTAAAAGGACAAGTCTGGACCGACAAGTTTAGATTGACAAGTTTGTAATACTTTGCTATTTCCGCATAGTTAAATATATGGAATAGTTTATGGTTGAATGCATGATTATTTGGCTGCACATATTTCCATATTTACTTGGGTAAATGTCTTTTACAATTATTGTTAAGTGAAAGATCAAAGAACCCATAAATTTCTCATCGCGTGAAAGTTCCAGGGTTTTATGGCACATTGGTCGACTCAAGTCTTCCTACCTATTTGGCCAATGTTTTTATAAGTTCTTTGGATTTGTTAATGTGTCCATTTTTACTCTATCTTACTCATAGGTGAAAAGCATTTGTAATTTATTAAGTCTTTAGACTAAGAAACTAAACTCAGTAGATTTCAGCCAAAGTGAACCGACTTGAGAGGTCAGTTGAGTCAGCCAACTGAGGTCAGCCGACTTGAGTGGTTGAAGAGGTGAGCCGATTTGAGAAGTCAAAGAAGTCAACCAACTTAGAACAACAAGTAAGTCGAAGTAAATCAGTCCAGTGGAAAGGCTGACCAAAGTTGATAGACTTGTCTAGTCGGGAGATAGACAAGTTTCACCCGACAAGTGAAAAAGAAAAAGAGGTCGACGTGAAAAGTGAAAATTAAATTTTAATATCGATTAAGCCCTAAACTCAAGTTTAGTCGGCTTGGTTTTGGTTGACATCAATCTCGGCTGGTCTTATGATGGAATCACCCTATTAAACAAAACTTCATAAGTACTAATAATTTGATCTATAGCGAACAATTCAAAGAGTGCCATTAATGAAATGACTAAAGAGCTAACCAAAGGTTTTAATAAATTACAATGAACTTGTTAAGTACAACTCCACTATAGCAATGCCAGATCGCATGACTGGTTACCAGGAGTCAAATCTGGTAGATGTCATGGAACCATAAGAACAACACTCCATTCAAAGTTATTAAGAGGCTGGTTATCTTGATGATACAACTTGTTGATGCTGATATCCAAGAAATACAATAATAATGTAGTAATCAAAGAAATATGAATTAAATATTAAATCTTCCACAATTCTGTCACTGCAAACAGATTTTATTTAAAAATAAAACTCAATAGTCCAATATGGATTTGAGATTCCCAATGCAGGTACTAGGTGCCCTACGTTGCCCTACATTGAATTCGATAACTATGCATGTGGTAGTCACAATAATAACAAAACCACCCTATGAGTTGGTAGGCACTAGCCAGAATAACACTTTGAATATACAAAGAGTGAAATTCAAAGTTTGTTTGACACAAGTCTATTGAGAAACATTTACATGGGTCTATTGATTTCCTTGTAACGTCATAACATGGTCGTCTTAATAAGGACATGACATTACCATGTTAGCACTATTTAGCAATTTTAAATGATTGTCTATGAGAATTTTGAAATAATGGGTTTCACAAATGGAAACAAAATTTAATGGTCCAAAAATGAATTTCAGGCACTGGGTCACGATTGAAAGGAAGTAAAACATACTTCCATCTGGCCCTACCCTCAGTTCTAATCTTGGGCATAACAAGACTAGTGGAGAACAAACAAGTTTTTCAAATCTTTTGATAAAAATTATTCAGTTCATTTAAATCTCTATCCAAGTCCAAGTTGCAGACAAGCAAACTGATTAAGACATCATAATGGAATTCAAAATCACAATGGAGGTTTAATCCATACTCCAAGGTACTAGCAACAAGACCCCATGTGAATTAGATTCTCAAGAGTGACACATATCTAGTAAATAAAATAAAGAGTTTTGACTACAATTCACCTTGATTTCAAAATGGATGGCAATTGAATTTCAACTTGATCACTGAAATATACTATTGGATTTCAATTGTTTGGAAACTCTCATACAAAACAATCGTTTCTAAAAATGCGGAGGAATCAATAATAATCATGTGTTAGAGCCACTACGAACTAGTTGTTCATAATCTCCCAAACAAAACAAGCTTCATTGCACCAAATGTATTATAGAGACTCAATAAAATAGATTGTCTCAAAGCAACTTCCAATGCTTTGAAATCAATTAAAGCATAAGTAATGTAAGTATAGTTTTCATCTTATTCAAATTCAAAGTAGCAAATGAATCCAATCATTCGTGTAGACAGATTTGTGGTATAACCCTATTGAAACTATTAATCGCAAAAAATATACTACAATTGGAAAACATTCCGGCAGCTAGTCTGCCAACCTCCTCTTAACAAGATAACATACTAATTGTTCCTTCTTGGGCAGCCTGTAATGTCAGTTCAACATTTCCGCAACACCAGAATTCTCATTGAACGTCATTAACACTGACTCGCTTATGCAGAATGACAAGTAACTCGTGTGTTCATAGAGAACAGCCTAAATAACTGTATACAAGTGCTCAAAATAAATCCGTTCCTATTTATTGCATCTCAGTCTGGACTCTGTACCCAAATCCTTCAGTTGAATGATGCCGAGCCTCTGCCATATCCATAAATCCCAGTCGCATTTCGATGTAAAACAGATGGATATTGCGTACCACTAGGCACGTAGTCACTTGAATAAATTCCACCACCTCTGGTGCCTGCACCATAACCTACTTCTGGATCTTGCCTTACACTGGGCACTCCACCGTAACCTAATTGTGGATCTCGGCCTAGACTGGACACTCCTCCATAACGTAAATCTGCGGCCGCTACATCATAAATTCCACCAGCTCTGTTACCTGCACCATAACCTACTTCTGGGTCATTCCCTACCCTCGAGATCATTTCTGGATCATAATCCAAACGACTCCTGGAATACCGACCTGAGTATGGAAGATCATTATCCACATCTGAATACGGGCGCTTGTACCCAGATACTCCTGCGTGTTCCCGAATAGCTGCCATCCCATTCAAGCGATGACTGTAGCTATCCTCAGGAAGTAGAGGCCTGCGTGGAGGCATGCTCTCAGAATATCCATAATCACCCTGCATGGATGAGGATCGTCTAGTGACTGGTCCAACCGATTTGGCTGAAGATGTACATCGCCTATCAAGATAATCTTCATGTGCTCTATCATTCCTCCTATAATCGTCGTTTCCTACATCAGCAGGACCAGGGAGTCGCCTATCATATGCCCTTCCAAAAGGTTGGCGTCTTTCATCCAAAAAGGGCCTGCGTTCGTGAACCCCGAATCTACTATTACCAGCACCACGAACCCATGGCACCCTACTACTGCCACCATATGCTGCACGAACCCCATATGATTGTCCCTTTTGCCGAGGTTTTTGAAGACTAGCCTTCAGAGTAACCTCGTTATCTTCCTTACTTAGTTCCTTCTTATTTACTGCTTCAATGCAGGCCAGTGCCGCTTCACGAGTTGTAAAATGAATGAATCCGAAATCTTTTCGCTTAATAGCCATATTTCGTGCCAATTGCACTCTTTCAATTTCGCCATACTTCTGAAATTTGTCCCGTACTTGCTCTTCATCCCAAGAAGCTGGCAANCACGTACTTGCTCTTCATCCCAAGAAGCTGGCAATCCATCGACAAAAATAGACTTCACTTGGGACATTACTTCCTCATCCGGCTCAATCCCACGTTTGGCAAACTCAACCATTGCACTAATGTCAATACCAAAGAAAACGTCTCGCTTCTGCAAGCGCTTCAAGGCATCTGTAGCTTCAAGATGGGTACGGAATTCCAGAAATGCAAACCCTTTATTTTTTCCTTCTTGTTGTAGATCTTCCGTCAAAGTTATTTCTTCAATATTGTTTATTCCATATTCTCTCAATTTCTTTTGAAGATCTTCTTTTCCCCATGATTTACAAATATTGCGTACATAAAGAGTTTCATTATCTTGGTTTCGTGTAACTTCACAGTGTTTTCCCCTTACCTGTAGATTCTTAAGCTTTGCCACAGCTTGTTTGGCCTGCTCAACAGTTGCCAAACGAACAAATCCAAAACCCCTATTCTTGTGAGTATGGGGATTTTTTACCAATCTAATCTCAACAATTTCACCAACATCACTAAAGGCCTTTTCCAAATCTTTTTCATCAGCATCCTTATGAAGACCACCAACAAACACTTCAAACTCTTTCTGCTTGATCCCTTCCTTAAACATGCCAGGCATTTCCATATCAGGTTGGTGATCACCTTCGTTTACCTCTTCATCTCCATGGCTATGTTCACCCATGTCTACATTATTTTCAATCGGCTCATACGTCTGATCATGCTCTTTATCCTCATCATCATGTGCTTCATTCATTACAGCATCGGGCATTTCCCTATTCTCCGAGTCTTTTCCCTGACACCATCCTCGCCCCCTTTTGCAGAGGGCTTATCTGCATCCTTGCCGGATTCTTTGTCCTCGTTGTTGGCATCCTCTACGAGCATTTCTTTCTCTGTCTTGACTTCGACATGTTGTTCGTTAAAATCTTGAAATGGCACTACGACTTTTTCTTCAGCTTTCGGAGCTTCAACGGTGGGCGAGGGCTTCGAGTCTGCTTTGATGACGGCCTCGGGCTCTGGCTTCGATGGAGTAGAGCTCACGGGCTTGACTGAGGGCTTAAGGGATTTTCTGGGAGCTGTTGTCCCTGTTTTTTTCTTAGCGGGTGGCCCTGCATTTTTCTTCACGACGCGGGGAGTCATTGTTACAGAAAAAAGTGATATAGTGGGGATCGAAACCCGGAGATTAACAGCACGAAAAAAAGAGAAAAACGAAAAATAAGAAGGTAAGAGGCCGGCTCTGTAGATCAACCGCGTTACCAAATGAGAAGGTAATAGCCAGAGTTTGATTGAATAAAAAGAACCGCCTCATTTACTTTATATATACCTAAAGGGCTTAGAGAACTTTTGTGTTTTCATAACGGTCAGAGGTGAGAGTTTGACCCGGTTTCAAAGGAGGTAAGGGTTTCATGGGCAAGTCGCCACTCCACGATATCTCATAAGCCTTTGTCGTCGGCCTACTTTGGTGGACGCTACAAGGGATACGAGACTCGAGAGGAATGTATGAATATTACTGGGAAATTTTGTTCTTAAGAACTCTTTGAGTGGGGGCATGTGATATTTTTTTTTTTTCACTATTTTCGCAGCCAAAAACTCTAGTGGACAAATGATATAAAAAGCTATATTTTAACCATTTACCTATCCACAATTTCATATTCTTTAAAACTTTTATTTTAACTATTTACTTACCCAAAAAAACTCTTTAAGTGGACGTATTATATAAAAGTTATATTTTAAAACCATTTACCTATCCAAAATTTTATATTCTTTAAAATTCTTTTGAGTTGGCATGTAATCTTAAAAACTTATATTTTAATCATTCACAAATCCTCATTCGAGCTTTAAAAATGGTATATTTTAACTATTTCTTAGTACTATGTGCTATTGAAATTGAAATACTTTTTAAGCCTTTTTGAGGATTTAAATCCATCTTAAAAGTCTTTCAAAAAATTAATTTTTTATAATTTTTTTTCAATTATGAAAGACATTTCAAAATAGGGGTTATATTTTCAACAATTCATTAGTGTTGTGATTATTAATTTTTATATGCTTAACAATCATTGGAATTTCAGATTATATGAGGATGGATGTCTCTCGATCTTAATTAAGATTCATAGTTCAACATTCTCTATGTATTTTTTGGACTTTAAAGACTAATATCATCTTTATTCTTGTGGCTCTCAATACCTTACATAACATTAAATCGACCACGTCATCCACACTCACATAATCCTTCCACCATATTGACCTATCCACACTCACATAATCCTTCCACCATATTGACATATCCACCATTTTAAGTGTCATTTAATGAAATCTTTCTAGAAATCTTGGGAACCTTTGTGTTTGTGAATCCCCCTTTAAATTCAAATGTTAATCTTTTTTGCTTCATTTCTTCCACTTATTTACCTCGAAAGGATTTTTGCTTCATTTATTGCACTTATATGTTATTGTTTACTTATGTACTATACAAATGTTGTATTTTAGTCCAAACACACAAATGCAAAAGCAAATTATGTAGGTTAGGGGTTACCTACCCATGATTTCGGGGTTATATGTTGACTATGCATCTACCGACACTATTGGATCCTTAGTCCCCTAATCCCTCAATATATAATTTGACAACATCAATATGGAAGAAGAATTGGGTTTTAGTGGTTAAATGTTAATTGGGATTTTTTCGGTATCTGTTTCATTTCCTCCACACTCATGGGTCATTGTATGCTTGTGTACTATATCAATCTTTTAAATATTCTATTTTAGTTCGACCTTGGGCCTCAGTAGGAATGAGGAAATTGTGTAGGATAAGATGTTTCTTGGATGAGGGTTATATGCTCGTGACTTGATTGCGCCGAGAGGCGCTCTACAGCCCAGTATGGGGGAGATCTTGTAACGTGATGTAACGTTACTAACGTTTGTAACATGTCGAAAAAAAATAATAGTGATAGTGAATATTATGGGAGAGATCTTGTAACATGATGTAATGTTACTAACGTTTGTAACATGTCGGCAAAAAATAATGGCGATAGTGATAATTATGGGAGAGATCTTGTCATGTGATGTAACGTTTGTAACATGTCAACAAAAAATAATAGTGATATTGAATATTATGGGAGAGATTTCGTAACACAAAATAAAAAATAATATCACTTTCGTAAAATTATTTTTATTAATAATTTTTTTTTTCTAATAGGCCAAAATAAATGTCACCCACAAAAACAATCTAATATGGGGGAGATGTTGTAATCTTCCTACCTAAAAAAACAATAAAAAAAGTAAAGATTTAATTATCCGTAAAAAAAATATGTGGGTCAAGAAAAAAACACAAAATTGAATTATTCACAAAAAAATGGTTGCCTTGCACATGGTTTTAAAACCATGTGCAAGGCATTCTAAATAGCCCATGGTTTTATTGTACATGGTTTAGGAGGTTTTGCACATGGTTTTTAAACCATGTGCAAGGCCTCCTAAACAACCCATGGTTTTATTGTACATGGTTTAGGAGGGACTTGCAAATTGTTTTAAGACCATGTGCAAGGCCTCCTAAACAACCATGATTGTAGGAGGGCCTTGCATATGGTTTTAAAACCATGTGTGGGGAAATGATGCAATGTTTGTTCCTAACAAAATAAAAAATATTATATGTGCGCCATAAATAATATTAAATATTAATAATAATAAAATTATATGTGGACCTTCAATAAAAAGATGTGTCTTTTGGTTTGAATCAAATCAATGGATATCTAAGAAGAGGTTTGCACCTCGAGAGATTTGATCCATCTCGGTGCTTGATAGAGCCTAAGATTTGGATCTACGCTGGTGGTATACATTCCATGTTCCATTGGAATTGGGATAACAATGGGAATGGATTTTCTAACTCATGCTAGAATGCGGGTAGGAATCTAGTAACATTTTGCTACATATTTGAGCTGTCTCACAAATTCTATGAAAATGTTTCAACTTTCAAGCTAAGCTAAAGTGTGAGCTCTTGAAAGGAGATGGGATAGCATTTGAACCTGATTCTTATAACTTAATAAAAATATCAAAATGTTTATTAAATTTGAGTTCAATACTCACATTAAGAGCACGGGCATTTTGTCACCTAAACCATTGAAGTTTTACTTGTTTTGTGGTAGTTGTAGTTGCAACAATTCAACAACTATATTTCTTATGATCTAGTTCAATATTTCTTGTTTATTATAGTTTTTCATTTGAAACAATCTTGCCTTGCTGAAAGAATTGAATTTATTAGGGAAGCATGTAGTCATTCAGTGGTTGGTCCTTTTGTTGGGTGGAAATAAAGTCTTTGGATTATGCATACATCTCAGAGAAAACCATATGACACAAAGGAAAACTAGAGTCGACTATTCTTTATTCATGCTTATTAGTGGAATATGTTTTTACAAACTCAAAAAAATGTTGCCTTCTTCTCCATTTCTTATATTATATTATATTGATTCAAGGAGGGAAGGAAATCAATGTTCTCTCTTGTCTCTTCCTTTTTTTTTATCAAAATCCCAGTGTCTCATTCCTACAAGGCCTCACAAGAGAAATATGAACAAACAACAAAGCAAGGAAATACCATAGCTGCTAACATGCATCTTTCCTTTAGTTTGAACTTGGGAATTTATCATGTAATGATTATCTAGACCTTTAGTTTTTTAACATTCAACTCTCCTAGATGTGGTTGAAACATTTTTAAACTTTTGGAATTTATTTCTTCTATGCTCACACATTGTTCTTTATGCCTTGGAGATTATAAACATCCATTTGCAAGGTGCATTACATGCATGATTTTACTTGCATGGAATGATAGAAAGTTATTAACAACATTGAACAGACATTCGTAATTATGTTTTCCTTCTTTACCTGTCTAATTTTGTAGTATGAGTTCATTTTCATCTTTTAACAAAATGATTTATTGAGTAAAAGGATTGGGAGACAAGAAACAGGTCCCATGATCTATTAAATGAGAATTTTGGTGCTCAAATCACCTATAACAACATCATCAGTGAGGATATGGAGCATTTGGAAGTAGTATATTATCTCAGGCACTGGAGGTTTATGTATAGACGATCAACAATGTTGAATCATTCCAAATAAAGATGAAGACAACTACCAACTACAAAGAACTTGTGGAACATGTAGTTGGCTTGGTTCAATGAGCATGGAAGTAATTTACATTCAAATACAACATAAAACACCATAGGTATTAAAGAGGTATGGAGTTCTTTAGCAGCTATAGATATGAAAAAGAAAACGTGATAAGGAATTAAGGAATTAATCCAATACTTTAAATTACCATGAAATTAGGTAATCCTAAATTCCATAGTTGTACCATCTTTCTACAAAATGAACACGTTATATATACTAGACCCATTCCTTGAAATTTAAGGGAAATGATCATTCTCATAATCTTCAAAACACATCAACATTTGACACAAAACAACAACATATATTATGGAATGAATCAGTACTTGCAATCATATTTTAAATATAATTATAAAGGAAACACTTGGAATGAGTCTGCAAGAATAACCTCTGCAACTGAAAAAACATATTTTATCAAATTCTTGGAATACAAAAAGAATTAGATCATGGAAAACTTAAGAGAACTAAAAACTGGAGGAGAATAGGTTTTGCATATAAGAGATGAATCCTCCAAAATATTTCTACCTTTCCTAGAATAAAAAATAGCCCATTGGGATGTGAATAAGGCTCTACGCTTAGGATCCCTAATTTCCAACCCTATTTAATGTACTCTTCACTGCCTTTGTATCTGCTTTCTTACTGATGGGTTCTATCCTATATTTATGCAAGCAATTTTAAAAATAACAATGATGGTTGGACACTCAATTCCTCAAATTCCATTTGTGCTCCACTCCCTCCAAACTATAAATGATTTTATCACCATAACCCTTCATGCCACATAAGTTGCTAGTACATTGTTTCTTGTTTCCGAAAGATGAGCATATTTTGGTTTTTCCATTTTTTGACATTGAATACAAATGAAGACCTTTTTTTTTTTGGTTTTAGGGTCATATATATCTTTTTAAATTCAAAATTTATTGGGTTAAATCATAACTTTCAAATGCAACTATTCCAATGGATTGAGCTAATCCTACAGATAATACCTTCATGAATGGGAAGATTCATGCTTTTGTTCTTTACCATATTACAACTAAGAAAAAGACAAAATCATACTTTATAATTACCCAGAAAACTCAGGAACCAACCCATAAACCCTCATGAAAAATTAAGTGAAAACCTTATGAGAAATAGGGGGTAACACCTCCAAAAATCATCTCTTTATCAATTGATTGATCCTTTGATTACCATCCAATTAACCAATCTTGTCCCTTCTTATATGGTAATGCAATACTATTTGTATCGCATAAAGCTATTCTGGTTCAATGAACTAGTGAGCAGTGGGTCCATTCCTCACACGCACTGGGTTCACATATCGAACAATTGAAACTATTTTCAGATTACTGTCAACTTTCATCAGCATATGCACTGGTTCTAGAACCAAAGTAAGCAGTTTCAGTCTCACTCGCACCTGCAGCAAATCGTCTAGTAGAATACACAAATCTAGTTCCATAGATAGTTTACCAAGAGAGCTATAGCTATATGAGTAGTGATCTACAGAAAGAAACATTTAGGACTGAATAATGGGCTGCTCAATCTCTGGTGCTATTTCTAGGGATAGGGTCGGGCCAGTCATAGATCATACTGACAGTATGAATAGGACTTTGCTGGATGGGTTTACTAGAACCTTACCTACAAATAAGCAAGAGATGTAAGAGATAGATGAGCTCAAGACCTTTTTCAGGGAAGGACCTTATTTCTTTTCAAGACCTTACCTTAACCTAAGCAAAGCTTTGCTTGTAAGTGATAACCTAACCTAAGAAAGCGGGAAAGGACCTATATTCCCCTCAAATATCTATGCTCAGACAACTTTGAGCAATGTATCACCCTCCAAAGATCGTGTAAGGTACGTTAAGTAACTCCCCATCCACACTCTAAAAATTACCACTTAAAGCCCTCCTTTCCACTTTGAAATTTACCATCTCTGGCCACCTCTATTTTGGAATGAAGTCACCCTGCCACTTACCCATTTTATAGCAATACGACAGGTTCACGCTCTAAAATTTACCAGTTCCAACCTTGACCAGCCCAATCAATGTCTCCCAACTATTTGGAGGAGAGTGTTAACATTAATGAAAGAGGATAACTGCTCAGGTTATGAGGTGGAGTGGTTTGGATTTATCAAAAGGGAGTAGCTAGTTCTTGCCCTGCCCAATTAATCGACCTGAAACTTTTCATTAGATCATGTTTCCTCTCCCTAACGTAATAAGGATGAAAGGAAAGTTATAAGGAAAGGAAACATGAAGAAAGGAAATAAAGGCAGCATTAGTTTGAAAATAATATCAAAATCTAGTAGCTTATCCAGATACATGTATAGAATAGTAGTAGGGTCCTTAGTTCTAGATCAAGGTTGAATACATGTTTGAGAGCCAAATAATTTGAATCTAAAGTAGTATCCACTAATGAAATAGAACTACTACCATATAGAATGCACTTAATGAAAATAGATATAAAGCTACCATCTTTCCTAGTTCCATTTGTTAACCGAGTAGCAGATACTCATTTTTTAAAGCCATAGACTCACCCCATATCCCTCCTTGTTTTAGAGCTATAGCCCATTTATAAGTGGATCCATATCCTTAGTTAGTCCTAGTCAAGGAAGCAGATCCAGGTGCAGTATACTATATAATGAATGTGAAGCAGTAGATAAAGATCTATTTTTACTAGGGATGAAATAAAAACTTCATGTAAAAACTCCTAGACCGCATATAAAACAAGATAGGACTTCCTCCCAAGTTTCAATATAATTATATTAAATGATGAAGCCCCTTTGCAAGCTGACCTGATAAATCTCCAAGACGATGTACTAAAATAGTGTTGGTAAACCCACCTTATGGGATTGACCACCTTACTTCATAATTTGACATCACTCTTGAGCTCCAATATATCCATGTACATAACTACCTATAGTATTTGGAGCCTCACACTCTTTGATGCCCTTAGATGAAATGAAAAAACTAGGGTTGGACATCACTAGGCCTACTCTATTCCTTTGATTCCAAAAGAGTGCAATGGTTGGGCATGATTAAGGACTTGGTTGTGGGAATGGTGAAATTTACTATAAAATTTTGGATGATATATGTTATCATTGGAGATGTTTTCCCTACATATGACATGCATTTATCTAAAAATTTGGGAACATATATTGGATTTAGTATTAAACTTTATCTGTAATACACTTCCATTCTATTGTTTGTTGGGGAAACCCGCAAATTTTATAGGGAACCCAAAAGGACTTATATGTTATTACTGATCCTCAAAATTCCACCTACTTTCCATTCTACACCATTTCCAATATTGGGAATTTTTTTATTAGACATTAGTCTTTTTCTTCCTTTGATCTGAGATGTCATATCCCATACTACTGTTGATTCTTATTATGCCACTAGGAGTACTGCCACTGTTACTGCTTCTGGTTCTGTTGGTCTGCAGATTATAATTGTTATGATGCTGCTACTTCTTGAGAAAGATGGCCAAGGTACAAAATAAAATAATACATAATAGTATTACGTTGAACCTGGAATCATATATATATGAACTTGTCATGTAGTTTCCAATAAATATAAGAATATATATATGATGCATGCATATTTAAGTTTAACTTGAAATTCCAACTCAATCAGTAATATATGATGATATAACATATCTAAGTTTTCAAATTCCATATAAACAACAATACAATATTTTTACCTAGTCTATGGGACCTAGTTATAAATGAGATCAATATAGTTGTTTCAGTTTAGTCCTATAAAAAATAAGTGGAATGCAATTATGGATTCTTCTTCATGTTATCCAGTGATTGGATTGAATCAAAATATAAGTATAACCATAAGTAATAATAGCTTGAACTAACTGTAATAATTACAATATTATACCAATTCAATCAGGGATTATGTAGGTCTTATACATACGATACTTGCATAAGACGTGTTAACTTTAATTGTTATTAGTTATATGCAACAAGGATGATAACAATGCCTTGTTTATGTAAGGCTAATTGCTATGGGAATGATACTAGAGATAAGGTAGTTTTACTAAAAAAACAACTGGACTTAAGATAGTAGTTATGAGTCATGTGGACTTTATACACTTTCTACTAGCATAGACAAGTTCTACTTGCTTATGTTGAAATAATGGAGCTTACGGAAGAAGTCTCCCCAACGAGATTTCTATGGATGAAGAAAAGATACTTAGGGCTCTATGGTACAGTAGTTTACCTATTCTTTAAGCTCAACCAACAAGTGGATTCTCCCTTCACGATATAGGGGAGTTGTGTAAGCGAGCCCACTAAGATTATGATCCTAGTTGTTCCACACTTTATTTTTTTTCTGCTTCTAGGGTTAGAGTAAACACCAAACCATCACTTGTTGCAGATCTTGGCTCTCATTGTTGTTGGTTTGAGTAGATACTCCATATGTTGGCTTCTGAGCTCCATGGGATCCCTATCTATAATATATGATATCGTCATAGAGACTTCCTTCTTTCTTATTTATGTAATCGTAGTTATATGCAAGAAGAATAAGAAAATGAATAGTAATGGAAGTCTCTATAGGGGATATGTTTCATGGAACAATGCATGGACTAAGCCTAGTAGCTTAAGGCTAACTGC
>LPNX010498132.1:419762-436959 GCA_001517045.1 Pseudotsuga menziesii
AACTAGTAGAACAATGAAATGTCTAGGAAACACATGTTTATCTCAAAATGAGCTAATAATTGACCAAGAATCATGCATTGAAAGGCTTTCCAGCTTCGACTACAGCTAATAGTATGATGTTGAAGAAATTAGGTTCTCATATCTAGTTTCACTTGTCCATTTTCATTATGTAGTGCCAGGCTTGGTTCATATATGATACTGGCATAGACAAGTTTAACTATTATTTGTAGTTTCTAATAGGCATTTTTCCTTTTTCCATGGAATGAAAATACTAATCCTAAATGCATGGAAGTCATTGGAATAAGGGAGATCTTTTGGTAAATCCAAAGTGGTTCAAGTTTGTGCATTACAGTAGGATAAACAAGTTGTAGCTGAATATGTTTTTGAACTTCTAAACACTATTGATGCGTCTTTATGTAAGCTTAAAGGATTGTGGATGCGTGTAGAAAGAAAAATTATTTCGTCTCGACGACTATGGGGTTTCTTAGCTATTGGACTAATGGATATGATCTGGTAAAGCCATAGTGGTTTAGGTTTGTACATGGAAACAGAGAAAATACGTTTTAGTAAGCTAAATTTTGGCTTCACAAAATGGGTATCCTATATGTGCATCTCTTCCCTTCTACAATCATGGACCTATTTTCTGTGTTGCATATCTATAAGTAAGCACATGCCAATAAAACACTGACAATGGTCACTGTGTTGGGTTTTAGATCCTCCTCTTGCATTTAACAAAAGAGCTTCAACGTGACTCCAAGACTTGTTGCAAATGTTGATAGTCAGGATCCAAGTATCTAATTAATGGTATAAAATGAATATGAATTGGAGAGGAGACATTACTTACCTTGGTGGCCATAAAAATTGCAGTATAGATCCCTGAACTTCTTTAGCGCAGCGTCTCCCCCATGTTGGATGCTGAATTAATGTGGCTTGATTTGATATGCACAAGGGAAGCATATATTTGATAACTACCCTAGTTTGATTTCTTGAATGGATTTTTTTGTTTCATATAGTTCGAAGGTGGGTTCAAAACCCTATTTCCCTTCATGTGTGATACAACAAGGTACATATGAGGCATTTGAAGGTGACATGGAACGAGAAATTTCTTCATATTTGTCTTTGATTCAGTCTTGGGATTATTCTTAAAACCTCCCTGAGTATATATTTCCATATCATATGTGCCATATCCCTTTTTCTCAATAAATAACAAGTCCTCGATAGAAAAGACACCAACATCGATTTGAATAGCATTAGTCGGTGATTCGATAGGTGGAGAAAGCACTTTGTTGGCCCGACACTAACACTGAGAGACAAAAGCTCTCTTCTCTCTTCATTTATTGTGGGAACATGGAATGAGAAATTTGAATGGGTTCACCTCATCTCACTAAAAGCTCAACCTCCCTGACCTAGACAAAACTCTTTTTTTGAACGCGGGATCAAACCCATTTCGAAGGTGGGATCATAACCATGTTTATGATGCCAAAAACTCTTTTTTCAATGTGAAAAACTTCACACATTGCTAAAATTGAAATTAATTAGTTGTATTTTTTTTCCAGTTTTGATTATTTGATTTATATATATTTGTTTTCAATTTTGATTATTTGATTCATATATATAATTTATATTAATATTTGCCAATGAAAATATAAAATGAAAAAATGTATCCTATTATGTTTTTATACTTTAATATTAATATAACTTAATTATATTCTATAGGTTCTATTATAATTATAATTATATGACATATTAATACTTATGTTAATATATATTAAAACAAGAGTTATGAGGTAGAGAGTTTGCTAAAAGGTTACTTTGAAATTTGGAAACTTGATACAATACAGAAATTATGGAATCACTATGTCAACACCTTTTATTAATTATTTATAAGAAATAAATAATACCTTTTCCTTTATGGAAAATCGAAGAGATTGCTAACTTTTTCCCATGTGATGTTTGTCAGGTTTCTATGGATATTGGAGATTCCATAAACATAACAACTAAAAGTAGCACTTAGGAGACTACTACTTGCAAAACACCTAATTTATGGGAAAAAATAACTAATTTATTCCTTGCATCAATAAACACAAATCTAGGCATGTCTCAAGGAGAAAAAGTTAAAAATTTAGTTCTTCGGATAGAACCATGGCCTCTATGGGATGTTTGGACATAACCATGATCTCTATGGGTTGTTTAGTTCTTTGTGAGTTGTTTGGACTAAGTTGTGAGCTTTTTACGCATAATTTTTAGGGTGCTAAACTGGGTAGTGACCTTTGCCGAGTCTGTTAGACTAAACTGTGACTGTTTCTTGGGATTCCTTGACTCGATCTGTGGTCTGCTAACTGTTCTGAGGTCAATCCTTATAAAACTAGGCCTTCAAATACTGCTTGGTTTCTTTGCTAATACTTCCTTCCATATAAGTGTAAGGAATTATGGAAGAGTTGTTAGGGATATGAGATTGGTTTTGGGTTAGCACACTAGTTTATAATTGAGTCTTTGATTGGTTAAAATATTGTTCTTGGTGCTTCCACCAGTTCAATTAATGGATCAACTGCTATGGCATTTAAAATAGGATGTGAGCCAGGTGAAGCTATGTCGACTGTTGTATCTAGTTCAATGGTCACAGATCATGCTAGCTATATTAAAGTTAGAAAATCACCTCAGTATGGGAGGGGGGACTCTCACATTGTGAACATCGTGAATCAGGTGGGTGGTGACGTCAGATGAAAAATTTACCTAGCCACTAATGCATAAAGGAGGTTTAACTTGATAGTGATAAGGAGAGGTCATCACTGCATTATACGTATCATATTCTCTGAGGTCATGCCTGTAAGAGGTCAAGGAATCAAAATATTTAACAGAAACTCTGAGATGGGATCAAGCCTCTACCTTTACTGCATATGAATCTGAGACTGGTTTTGGGTCAGCACCCCAGTTTAATTATAATTGAGTCTTTGATTGGTTAAAATATTGTTCTTAGTGGGTCAATATGATCAATTTGTTTTCATGTAATTACAAATAAAGTAAAGCCTCAAATATATATGAGTGGGATTTAGATAGTCAACCCCAAACCCATGATCTTTGTGAGTTTTTTGGACAGAACCATGAATTTTGTGGGAAGTTTGGATAGATTCGTGACATGTTTGAGTTGTTTGAAGTAAGTTTTGACCTTTTTTGGGCTACTAAGCTGGGTTATAGGAACCTAATTTTCCTTTGGCACACACTTAACAGTTTCATTCAATGCTGCAGCAGGGATAAAGATGGCCAAGAGGAAATTCGTGCAATTTCTTTGTTGGATCTATGAAGATCGAGGTGCATGGCACCAATATTACATATAGAAGGTAGACAAATTACAAAATTTATACTACATTGTCAAAATAGAAATTTTCCATGACACAATTAAAATTACAAACATAAATGACTAATTTATATTCTTCTAGCTACTCATTTTTTATGTCGTGACTAAATTGGCCGTTTATTCTAGTCATTTTTAACTATTTCACTTATTATCTAGTCATATTTGTTAACTAGTGACTAAATTAGTCGTTTATAGTTGGGTCAATCAAAATTGCTCATATTTAGTAGTAAATCATTTTAAAAACCTGTGGTGAATAGAATTTTTAGTCATGGCGTAGCTAATTCCTCATTGTGTACTAGTGAGATAATGAATAAGTGTTTAGATGTATTTTCTTAGAGTTATGAGGATTTGAAGGAGTATGTCTGTCACGTCCCCACCCCTCATACCGACGATGGATAAGACACGATTAGGTTGCTCCTGCTATCAAACGAGTAATCTAGCCCCATGAACATGATAATTAAAATTCATTGACATAAAAATATATACAAATGCATAAGACATGTAAATACAGCAGAAGCAACTACATTCATTTCATTCAGGCATTCATCGTTCATAAATCATTGAACAAATAGTTTGCATAGATTAAGCACAAGAATACTTATCTTGAAAAGATGTTGGCCCGCAACTAGCTACGTCGCCGCAATGTTCCACCCAACCATAGGCCAGTGTGCTCATCAATTTCTCAACATCACTTCCACCCCTGAGATGGGCATGATTGCACAAGGCACTAGGGAACAACAGGCTCACACATATCCAAAATCATACATTCACAGTCAAGGAAACACACCTTTGGATTTCACATACTGCTAAGGAAACAAGCCAATAACATGGAGGGGTCCTTGATCTTACTCAGCCAAGCCAAACCATACATCAAACACACATTCATCCAATTAATAGATGATTCCTTAAACTTACTTAATTTTCCAAGCCATCATAAGGATACACCCAACAACAAAATAACATTCTTGGGAAAGGTCCAAACATCCTGGGAACCCAAAAATAGAAATGGAAAATTGGGGGAAAAACACCCTGAGTGAGCAAGACGATTCCATCAAAATGTTCAATGCCTCTATGGAGGAAAAAACACCTCTACAAACCCTCATATTGTATATCTAATTTTAGGAAAACGTCTATGGCACCACGGGACCAAAAACGACGTCCCAAAACCCACAGATCATGAATCTCCTCAGGCCATTCTCACAACAACAACAACAAAAATTTCCTATCTTGGAGAAAGTGAGGAAAATCCCAAAAAACATGAGGGAAGCTCTCAGGTTGCTCATAGAGGAAAAACAACCATCTCAAACCCCAAAATCACGACCCATTCCTTCCCATTTTCCCAACAACACAGAATCAAAATTATGAGCATGGGAAAAACAACAAAACAACCCAAATGGTGAGGGAGACAAAAAAAACCCCCATCAACACTAAAACATGAATCTCTCCTACATGCGCACTCAATATCACAAGAACGACTTCCCCAACCATGGAGAACAAGGGAAAACTGCCAAAATTGTGAAGGGGAGAGCTAATCCCCCTTTTAGTTGTGTGAGATATCCCACGTGAGTGAGAATGGGTGAGGAAAAATGAAAGACATGGGTGCATAATGTCTTGGGCATGCCTTCCCAAGCATTTACTTGCCCCATAATTCAAAACATGTTTCCAAAAGACTAATGGCTTCTCCAATTCGAATTTTGACCTCCATACGCTTCCCATCCTAAGGTAATAACTTCCTTTACCAACTTAGATGACTGGGCATAAAAGACAAAAAGGGTAGTTGACCATTTTATGGGTTTTCCCCCTTAGACATTTGGATTTTCCCCATGGCCCAGGGGTTTGACTATTCCCCCCTCCCCATTCCTTTTCAAATCATGCCCCCATCTCTTTAACGTTGCGACACATAGCTAGTTGTGGTATTTTTATTAATTTGCATTTTACATGATGTCTCAAGCATATCATTCCTGACTAGCACATAAACCATCGGCATTGATTTTAATCCCCGATATATAAGACACTAAATCCATGGTGTGGCCTTTGCCTTGGGCTCCACACCATGATCAAATAAAAATATTCACATCATATGCAATTCAATACCATGGGGTAAAATTCGGAGTGTTACAATGACACTTCCATAATTCAAGATACTATTCCTATAATTCCCAATGAGAAGTTATTCAAACAAAAAATGAGGAGAGTAAATCCTATGTTGATGACACTCATAGAGAAATAAGTTAAAAGTCTTTTTAATGCAAAGATTATTATATCTCTCAAATTTTCTAAGTGGGTAGAAAATTTAGTCCCTTTCGGGGTAATGAATGTAGAGGAAATATTCCATAGAGAAATGGATATAGCATTTGTAGAGATAAAAGACAGGTTTGTGGTTGTCTACATGAATTATATAATAGTAGTGTTTTATAAGTCTGATGTAGATCACTTAAAACATCTAGAGAAAATCTTTTTAAATTGTAGAAAATTTGGAATTTCAATCCACCCAAAAAACTCCAATTTTTCTATGAAAAAAGGTAGGTTGTTAGGACATATAATATAAAAATATGGAATCAAAATAGATCCTGATGGGGTGGATGCAATTCAGAAAAGTGGCTACAATTAAGAAAATAAAAAGGAGATCCAATCATTTCATGGAAGAGTAATTTTGGTAAGAAGGTTTGTTTCGAATTTTGTTGAGATCATGAAGTCAATCACTAATATGTTTAAAAAGGGATATGAAATCAAATGGACTACTGAATCAAAAAAGTCATTTGACAAAATAAGAGTGAAATAGCTAAAGCATTGGTTTTAATTGGTCTAGAATTTTCAAAAGACTTTTGGTTGTTTTCTTTTGCTTCATAATATACTATTGTTGAAGTCTTGTTATAGAAATATGATGAATTTTTTGAGAATCCGATTGATTACTCTAGCATAGATTTAAGAGACATTGAATTGAAATACAATAACATGGAAAAACAAGCATACACTTTCGATAAATCCTTGAAAGATTCTAGAGTATATATATTACATTCGTATGTTATTGCCTTTGTTCCAAACAACATAGTGAAGGGTATATTGACACAGGTAGACCCTGAAGGTCGAAGAGGAAAATCGAATGTTGTGCTCCTTGAGTATGATTTGGAGATCAAGCCTACGAAGTTGGTTAAAGGGCACAGATTGGAAACATTAATGGTTGAATCAAATTGTGACTCATTACAGATCAATTATATTTCAAACATGCCATCTAACACGAACCACGAATCAGCATTACAGGTATCCGAATATTTATCTTCATCTCCCTGGTATAGTAATATTGTTTATGTCCTACAAAATTTGCAACCCCCATCGAAATTAAGTAGATTAGAAGAAAGGCCTATAAAGTTGAAAGCAACCAAGTTTTGTATCATGAATGGTTACTTGTATTGGAGGGATCCAGGGGGTATTTTGTTTAATTTATTACTTGAAAAAGGATCCAAGTTAACTATGAAAGAATCTCACCAAGGAGTTTGTGGAGGTCATCATTATTGGAAAGTTGCTATTAATAAAATTCTAAGAGTAGGATTTTATTGGCTAGCAATTTTTACTGGTGTATACAAGGAAGTAGTAGCTTGTCATAGATGTCAAATATTTGATGGTAAAAGAAAATTGTTACCTTTTCCTTTGAAGCTCGCTTCTATTGAAACACCCTTCCAGTAGTGGGGCTTAGACTTTATTGGTGAAATAAATCCCACTTCTTCAGGACAACATAAATGGATCTTGGGTGCAACTAATTATTTTACCAAATGGATTGAAGTTATTCCAACCCGAAGGGCCAAAAAAGTTGTAATTATTAAATTCTTGGAAAACAATATCCTTTCTAGGTTTCGTTTCCCAAGGAAAATTATCACATATAATGCTCAAACTTTCAAATCCAAAAAGATGATTAGATTTTATCATGATTATCACATCAATATGAGTCATTCAATGACATATTATCCTCAAGGAAATGGGATGGATGAATCATCAAATAAAATTTTTATTAGGATTATAAAAAAATATTGCTGGCCAACAAGAAGGCTTGGAACACAAAGATCATATTTCCCTTATTGGCTTATAGAATTAGTACTTAAAAGTCAATTGCCACTTCACCTCTTAAGTTGGTCTATGGGGAAAAATTAGTTTATGCACCTCCTCTAGGATTACCTATGATGAAATTTTTGTAAAATTAAGAAGAAGAACCCTATCATGCTCCAAGAAGAATTAATGATTTGATTGAAGTCCAAGAAATGAGGAAAGGAGTATATGATAAAGCTCATATTTTCCAAGGAAAAATGAAACAAAAAATGGCAAGAGAATAAAGGTTGATGATTTCCAAATTGGTGATTTTGTGTTAAAATGGAATGTTGGGAATGCAAAAAAATTGATCATATGTGTAAAGGACCATATACAGTGGATGCTTATCGGGGAAACAATACATTTATTTTTAGGATATAAATGGGGAATTAATTGGTGGAGGCTCAGTGAATGGGAGGTTACTAAAGCATTATTCTAAGTAATGAAAACAATACTTTAATTATATATATCCATTGTACATTTCCATTATAGTTTTAATTTGCAAGTGTGGACAATGCTCTTAAAATTTAAAGCGCGAAGTGAAGGTCATAAGATTTGAAAAGTGATTGTTATTTTGTTATTTCAAAAGAATTTCTTAGTTTGAAAATAAATAAAATAAGAAATAAAGGATAATCAATTTGAACATGTTATAGGTCACAGAAGAAAAAGGAAAAAAGTCCAAAATGAAGTGAGACCCAATGGATAAGGCACAAGGTCTACATGTTCTTTTCTACCTCATAGAGAGGACAACATCCCCATTCGAGCTAGATGTCGGCATGTGTAAATTATGGAGGATTTTTAGTTTGTCTCAATGCCCCTCAGTTTCGGAAAAAAAAAGGTTAAATGTCTAGAGAATGAAATTAAGATTGTGTGAACTAATACTTCGTCCTTAAAGACTCATCATGCAACCAAGTGATATGATCAAAGGCTAATAGATGGTAGCACCCAAAAAGAATAAGTCTATTTAAAAAAAAAATCATGTGATTGAAAGTCATGACTAGGGTCTAAAGAGAGTAGTGATCTTGGAAAAGAGAATTGATCTTTCTCATGCTAGCATATGACATAATGCTATGACCGAAGCAAAGGAAAAAGGTTCTAAATAAGTTTAAAATCAAGTGAGAAGACAAGATCAATGACGCAAGTTGATGGCGAATTTAATCAATAGATGTTACATGTTTCAGGGTCAATATTAGTGGAGATGTTAAAAAGGAAAGGTGGTAGTATATTTTATACCACTTACCACGTGGCACTTCATGGTCGAATCCGCTGGAGAAGTGGTTGGAAATAAACCGCTTATGGAGAATCCCAAAACCATCTTTCATTTGGCATATAAAAAATCATATTCAGAAAATATAAATGTTATTTTTATTGTTCCCATGGATGAATGAGAGAGAAAATGAAGTGCCAGTTTCGTCATCAACCTGGTCCAAAAATCAATTTCAAGCGCTCTCATGTATGTAGGTAGCTCAAAACTCTGAAATCCAACCAATTCCTTTGTCATGGATTGATTTCAAGATTTTTTCTTGCTTTGTAGGGTTTTATATGAAAAAGAAGAGATCATACTTGATAGAGAAATAAATATATTTTACCCAATCATGTCCATAGGTATCATTTCTTAGTCTAAAGAATGACTAATGGAGCTCAAGTCACAAGGAAGGGACATACTAAAAGTTTGTAAATATTTTTTGTACTAATTATTCATTGACCAAACCTTGTATTTTGTCAAGCTCATCGAATGGTGTGCTACTAATCACTCATCAAATGAAAGAGTAATTATGAATAGTAGTACAAATAAAATCCTTTGTTGAGTCAATTCAAAAACCATTTATGAAGTATTGGGTCTACCTGAAATCTTTCCTAAAAACACTGAGTCCTTCATTGAAGAAGTCTTGGTCAAATTGTATGGAGAATATAAATCTCAAGATAGAGCGAATTTTCTATCACAAATCCGGAAAGCTGGTCAATCACATGAAAGCCTTACTTTCCCTTTGAATGTTAATATTTTTCAAAAGGATGTTCAGTTGGTCTTGTGTTTGTTAACTCAATTTTTGGGCCATGGCAATGATAAGTCAATAAGTGAAGTCATGTTAGGTTTTATTTTGAAAACTGATTCACCGAAGTCAGAGTCAAGTCAAGCTTGTTTATTTAATTTTGATGAGCTCTCGGATGGAGTGATTCATGCTTAGTTGATGGAATTCCACACATCAAGACATTTAAGATATCAATTGTATCTGTTGAATATGTTTTTATGCTCAAATGTATCAGATCTTCAATTTCTTGGTACAATTTTTTCTCTTGATCTTCCTAAGAAGATTAGTATGTTTGAATTTTTTCAATAGGATCATGTCATAGTTCTACAAAATTATTTTTTACATCGAGTTTCCCAGAGTATTGGAAGATAAGGGAAATATGTCGCATCCTACACTAGAAAGTCAAATAGGTGATTGGTTTATGTACAATGAATATATTGTTATCTAAATACATGGTTTCATCGGGGTACCATACCAAATACCAACCTTATTGACATCGATATTTTTTTCCTTAGAATTCATCAGGAAAAGGTTATCTTTGGAAGATAAACATTTTGGTTCTTTCAAGAAATCGTCAAATGTGAAGTTTCCCCTCAGAATTGGTTCATTTATTATAAAAATTAAAGAATCATTGTCTATATTTTAAAGGTTATTGAAAATTATGGATTTTGTTGGAATATTATAAACCCACTCATAAATTAGGATAAAATAATTAATCAATTTTGATTAATTTCCTACCCACTAGCCTAGATAGTTGGCATGCACTTGCACTACAAAGTCAACACTTGCAGTCTATACCCCAGGAATGCTTTAATTTTGATTATGGTTTGATATTGACCACTTTATTGACTCCCAGAATCAGTAACTACGCTTTCCAGCAGATTCTTCCTTATTCTGCTTTTATCCAACGTTTCTATGGATAAGGTAAAGCTAGTTAACTAGGAAACTGGCATCTTTTGTTTCCAACACATCATCCATTATTTTATCTCTGTATTCCAAGATTATAAATTATTTCCTTCACTTATTATCACTCACTCAGTTCTTTTATAGATTAGGAAAGTGATTTACCACCTATGGGGATTTATCATAATTAGTAAGTATGATTTATGAGATAGAAATGAGTTGTCTTCCATCAACTCAAATTTCCTTTATAAGGATGTATTACCTATGTAATAATATCAATTATCATTTATTGATCATTCATTAATGTGTGTTCATTAATTCCTCTTCTTCTCTCCTTATGCTAATTCTTTGCAATTCTCTGTGAGGTTAATTGTGTTCCTAGATCCTTAGCTAGTTTATGAAATTCCTTATTCCATTAAGGCTTCAGAATTTATACATGGTATCAAAGCTCAAGATATCAAATCTATACATCACATCAAATCTTTGAGAGCTCATTAATTAATCATCCTTTTCAGATTTGCAGGTTTATTTTGCAAGTACAACTTCAAAAGGATTCAAGAGTATTAGTTCCTCTTCTTTCTCCATTCACAAGCTATTCAGAGTGGAAATTGAAGACGATTTCATCTCTAAAGAGACAAAATATATATCAGATATCTATTGGAGCTGGTGAAGAGTCTTATGAAGAGCCAAGTGACTGGTTGAATGACTATGATAGATATTTTGGAGCTATATGACTAGGTATTTCTCCAAGCATGTGCAACCTTATTGATTCTGCTAAATACCCAAAGGGTCTTTGGATAGCATTGGATAGAGTTTTGGGAAAGCACAATGATGATCCTTCTAGCAATTTGGAGAGTGCCTATAGCTCCTCAATGATTTATCTCTCACAAGAAGTCTTGACCTCTACAATCTCTGATAAATTTTATGATGATGAATAATTTTCTCATATAGTTCCTGTTGTTGCTACCCTCTTTGATTCAAATGCTTCCTTCTTCAATCAAGAAGAAAATATTGAAGATCCATCTTTTTATGTATCTCTTGAAGTTTATTCATCTTCTTTTGATGCTAATAATGAAAAAGAAGTGACTAATGGAGTTGTTATTTCTATTTCTAGTGATGATGATTCACTCATACATTCAGTGTTCTCTATGTCTTCTATCATGGATTCTGAGATCCATATGCCACACCCTTAACACTTTATGCATATCTCTCTCATTGATGGTGCACAACCCGGTGGCTTCTTGGATGTTTGCTTAGACAAATCAAGTCCTTTTAGTATCTTTCCACTTACCATACTTGATCCCATGTGCTTCTACAACTCCTCCTTTGTTCTTGGCATCAATCCTCAGAGCCTCCTTGAAGATTTTGAACATCTCATTCCTTCCTCCTTCCATACTTCAACTACAGAGGATTCATTATCAGTGTATTCCCATGAGTCTACTGATATTATTTTATGTGTTCTTTGAATTATTTGGAAGCTGGATCAACCCATGGAGCCCTTCCATTCCCATTATTTTATCCTATGGCTTCTCTCTATTCCTACATGATCACCTGTGGCCATCCTCTATGTGTAAATGAATTTAGAAACCTCATACATTCTCTTGGACACTTATTTCACTTATCTAGAGATGATTTCATATCTACTGGTTTGAATTTTAAGTCATTACAGTTCATCTTGGAGCTGATTACAACTCTCAAGAGATTTCACATCATTGGATTTCAGTTGTTCTAGATGGTCCCAATTTCCATCCTACAGCTTTTCTTGATCTAGGTGAGAATATTTCTCTTCTTTCAAAGAAGAAGATTCCTCCAGACATCCACATTTAGTTTGGATCGGTAGCAACACCAGCAGATTCCTCTGCTACTAATATTCTATGCATCTATCTAGGCTGACTGGATACAAAGCTCCTCTATCTTGTGTTAGAATAATCAACCCATATTTTACTATCTTAAACATTAATTTAATTATTTTTGTCTTATTTGCCTAGTTCATGTGTCCCACCTTGTGCAAGTTGTCGTTTGCCTATCCATAATGGTAAAAATTTCCTTATTTGACTCATGTAGTGCTTGGGAAACCTCAAGGAATGAATTCTGCTTTATTCTTGGCCTCCTAGGTGCCCTTTTTCTTTTTTTGCTTTATTGCCTGCTTTTTCAGTGTTTTAAGGCAAATGGAAAAGCTAGACTAGGTGAGGTGAACTTGTTTTTTGTCCTTTTCATCCTCCACTCTTTTCTCCTTGGAAAATCATGTATGATCTACCATTCCATCACTATTTATCTTTCCTAAGCCTCTTTTCCAATTCGTGAGCTCCATGATAGATTTGGGATCAACTTTTTACACCTATGGGGGATTTGCTTATTTTTAGTAAGCCTCCTTTATGCTAGATTTGAATTGCTCCTCATGCGTTCAAATCCTTGATGTATTTTATTTATTCAGAAACCTATTATGTTACATGGTTGGCTATTTTACACTGAGTTAATACAGTTTAGTGTTCAGTTCCAATTTCAGTCTCTTTTGTGAGTGATTTTGCATGATCAATTGTTAATTGTTGTGAGTAAAATTAATCTATCACTGGGTTCAATTTCCACATGGTATCAGATCCATTGTAGATCTATTTCTCTCCTTCAAAATTGTTTTGCAGGTTTGACATCAGTGACTAGGAGCCTTCTACTGATAGCCGGGACAAGATTTCTAGCTATGGATCAATCACATAAAACTATCTTGACTCCCTTCAATTTCTTTGAATGGAAAGAAGAGATGAAGATATTGTTGAGAGAGAAAGGCCTCTAGAGGGTGACTATGCAACAGAAGCAGAGCCCAATGCAGCTGCAGAGAAGATAAAATGGCACAACAGTAGGGATGAGGCCTATGGTCTCCTGTGTCTGAGTATTTCCAGAGACCTCCTTTTCCATCTTGATGGATTGACATCACCAAATGAAGTATGGGAGAATATTGCTGATCTTTTTGGAAAGACAGATGAGATGAGGGGACATCAAATCGAAAATGAGTTGATTTCTTTGAGTCCAAATAGCTTTGAATCCCTGCAGCTATATTTCTCAAAGTTCAAAGCACTAGTTTTGCAGATGAAACAGTGTGGGATCGAAAAGAAAGATGATCAGCTCGTTCTGGCCATCCTCTCGAAGCTAGGCCCTAACTATTCAGTGTTTGTTTTGACTTTCTATGCCACAAAGCTGACAGCTCGAACCTGGAAGATGCCTAGCCTTGCAGATTTCATGGAATCTCTCACACAAGAATAGGACAAGCTGGTGATGATGGGCACCATCAAACCATCCAAAGATCAAGCTCTGATTGCTGGAGATTTTAAGGTAGCTTCAAAAAGCAAAAATAAATCTAAAAATCCACCTAAGCAAAAGAGAGACAATAAACAGTCTCCGGAGGAGCCACAAGGTTCCAAGAAGAACTACCAGAAGAAGAAAAACAAAGGTGAAATGAGCAAGTGCGCATACTGCAATAAGGGAAATCACACTGAAAGCTCTTGTATGAAGAAGCAAATAGACATGCTGACCCAACTCCTGGAGAAGAATGGCATCTCCCTTCCAGAAAGCTCAAAGAAGAGAGAAGGAGGATCAAGTTCAGATGATAAAGAGAGAGTTCATGCTCTAGTTGCTGGCACATTAAGCTCACCCAGTTTTATCATCGATTCTGGAGCTTCAAGACACATGGTTTCGACCAAGGAGGCATTCTCCTCACTTGACATGTCGAAAGGACCACCTATAGTACTGGGAGATGACTCTCTCATTGAAAGTTTGGTCAAAGGGAGGATTGATTTTGATCATGGTCAGTTCAGCAATGTCTTGTATGTGCCTGGTCTTGCCTCCAACCTCTTGTCAGTGTACCAGATGACTCACACTGGGTCTCCTAAGAAATTCATATTCTCCCCTAATGAAGTTGAGATCACATAGATCTCAAGCGGTAGAGTCTTTGCAAAAGGAGTTGCAAATCATGCTCAAAGGGTATACATGTTCTCACACTTCCTAGCTTACTCAAACCCCTCTGCTCTTCTGATTCATGCTAATGAAGCTAGCAAGATTTGGCATGAAAGATTTGGCCACCTAAACTACAAATATCTTTCTGATCTTAGTGAAAAAGAGATCCGTCATAGGGTTTCCCAAGATAAAATTTTCCAAAGGAGTCTGCCAAGGTTGTATCCTAGGAAAACACCCAGAGCACAAATTTGAGAGAGCTAGTCATGAGAGAACCTCTGCACCCCTCGAGCTGATCCACAGTGATCTTGCTGGCCCATTCCCTCATATGTACATGAGTCAGGACAAATATGCATTGAATTTTATTGATGACTTTTCCAGGTATTGCTGGGTTTACTTCCTGAAACACAAGTCTGAAGTTTTTGGCCTCTTCAAAGTATTTAAGGCTTTGGTTGAAAACCAGTCTGGGAGGAAACTCAAGGTCCTCAGATCTAACAATGGTGGTTAGTATGTCAAGTCTAACTTTATTAATTATTGTGTAGATGAAGGTATTCAGATACAACATTCTATCCCTTACACACCACAGCAAAATGGTGTTGCTGAGAGGAAGAACAGATCACTGAAGGAGATGGCAACATGCATGATGGAGGCCAAAACTTTGCCACCAAAGTACTGGGATGAAGCTATAAACTGTGCATCCTATATCCAGAATAGGGTGCCTCATAATCAGCTTGATGGTATGACTCCCTTTGAAGCATGGAGTGGGCACAAGCCAGATGTGACCCATTTCAGGATTTTTGGCTCAAAGGCTTGGGCTAGAATTCCAACAGAGAAGAGAAAGGCTTTGCAGCCCCAAAGCCAAGAGTGTCTTTTTGTTGGATACTTTGAAGATTCAAAAGGTAACAAGCTGATAAATTTGAGCACAAACAAAGCCTTCATTGAAAGGTGTGTTCAGTTTGAAGAAGAACCCCTTGCAGCAGTGGAAGTTGGTCAAGCCTCTTCACCACCTGAACCTCAGGAAGTAAGTAAAGAGTTTGTTGAACATGTCGATTCTGATTTGTATGATGGATATCAGTTTATTGCAAACCCTAAAATCCCTACAAGGCCAAAATGGGCAGCCAAGACACTGCATGCAGCAGGAGAGCTAGCTGGGGATCCCAATGACCAAAGAAGGACTAGATCTCAATTTGAGAGTGGTCTGTGCATGAAGGATCCTATGTTTTCTGAAAAATGCTATTTGATGGTGGATTCTAATCCTCAAACATATGAAGAAGTATCAGGAGATCCAAGATGGCAAGCTTCCATGAAGGAGGATTTCAGCTCACTCCAGAAGAGCAACACATGGGAACTAGTGGATCCTCCCCCAGGAAGAAAGTTAGTCCAGTGTAAGTGGGTCTCTAAGACCAAATTTGCTGCTGATGATTCACCACTGAAGTACAAGGCCAGATTGGTAGCCAAGTTCTACTCACAAGTTCATGGGATATATTACAATGAGACCTTTTCCCCAGTGGCAATTAAGATGGATTCCATCAGGCTAGCTCTAGCCATTGCAGCCTCAAGGCAATGGGAGGTATATCATATGGATGTAAAATGTGCCTTCCTAAATGGATATCTCACTGAATAGATATATATGTAGCAGCCTCAAGGTTTTGCTACTAACCCTTCTCTTGTGTGCAGGTTGAGAAAGTCATTGTATGGGCTAAAGCAAGCCCCCAGGGCTTGGTATGCCAAGATCGATAGCTTCTTGCTATCACTGAATTTTGTTCAGTGCAAATCAGATCCAAATGTCTATTTGCAGTTAATTAATGGTTCATTAATGATCTTTGTGTTATATTTTGATGACCTCCTCATTACAAGAATCTCACAGGATGAGATTGCTTCCTTAAAGGGTGCTATGAACCAAGCCTTCTCCATGACAGATTTGGGGCTCTTAAGTCAATTTTTGGGGCTCGAGATTGCTCAAACCAAAGATGGAATCAAGTTGCACTAGTCCAAATATGCCTTGGAATTGCTGAACAAATTCAGAATGAAGGATTGCAAAGCAAGCAAAACTCCTTTCCTTTCAGGAGTGAAGCTGGAAGAAGCTGATTCTTCACCGATGGTAAACAATACACTGTATAGGCAATTGATTAGATGTTTATTGTATATGACACATACTAGACCTGATATTTATTATGCAGTAAGTGTGGCTTATAGATATATGGATCAGCCTCATGAGATCCATTGGAAAGCATCCAAAAGGATCCTTAACTTTGTTCAGGGAACAAGGACACATGGGATCTTCTACAAAGCAAAATCTGATCTTGATTTGATTGCATTTACTGACAGTGATTGGCCAGGTGATAGCACAGACCAAAAGTCCACATCAAGATATGTGTTCATGCTTGTAGAAGGGCCAATCAGCTGGTCAAGCAAGAAACAGAGTGCCATTGCACTCTCATTTACAGAAGCAGAGTACAGAGGAGTTGTTAATGCAGCAACTCAATGTTTATGGTTGTAGGGTTTACTTGGAGAGTGTGGCTTCGAATCAGAGGACTCAAATACCATATACTATGATAACCAGAGTACCATTAGAATATACAAAGATCCAGTTTAGAAGTAGAGAACCAAACACATTGAGATCCATATGCACTACATCAGAGAGCTTGTGCATGATGGCACCATTCACCTACTCTTCTGTTCATCTTCAGAACAAGTAGCTGATATATTCACCAAAGCATTTTGTGAGAATACCTTCAGCAATATCAAATCACTGCTGGGGATTGCTGATCATGCTATGAATCATGATTGAAGACAAGATTTCCAAATTTTGTTTTACAGTCCATGTTTAAGGGAGGATTTTCCCATGTGGTTTTTGCCTCTTTCCTTGGTTGTATGGACATGCAGT
>LPNX010498132.1:437055-505694 GCA_001517045.1 Pseudotsuga menziesii
TTTTGATATATTACTCATAAGTCATGCTTAAGGGGGGGTGTTAGAATAATCAACCCATAGTTTACTACCTTAGACATTAATTTAATTATTTTTGTCTTATTTGCCTAGTTCATGTGTCCCACCTTGTGCAAGTTGTCTTTTGCCTATCCATAATGGTCAAACTTGCCTTATTTGACTCATGTAGCACTTGGGAAACCTCAAGGAATCAATTCTGCTTTATTCCTAGCCTCCTAGGCACCCTTCTACTTTTTATGCTTTATTGCTTGCTTTTTCAGTGTTTTAAGGTAAATGGAAAAGCTAGACTAGGTGAGGTGAACTAGTTTTTTGTCCTTTTCATACTCCACTCTTTTCTCCTTGGAAAAGCATGTATGAGCTGCCATTCCATCACTCTTTAGCTTGCCTAATCCTTTTTGCCAATTCCTGAGATCCATGACAGATTTGGGACCAACTTTTTACACCTATGGGGGATTTGCTTATTTTTAGTAAGCCTGCTTTATGCTAGATTTGAATTGCTCCTCATGCATTCGAATCCTTGATTTATTTTATTTATTCAGCAACCTATTATGTTACAGGGTTGGCTATTGTTCATTTATTTAATACAGTTTAGTGTTCAGCTCCAATTGAGTCTCTTTTGTGAGTGGTTTTGCATGATCAATTGTTAATTGTTGTGAGTAAAATTAATCTATCACTAGTTTCAATTTCCACATCTTGAACCTTTTCAAGAGTTATTCTCTCACCAATATGTGACCTTTTCATCCTCTATAGGATTTCACCTTCAACCTTGTAGCAAAGGTTAAGATCTTCATCAGTCGAGGTGATCTTCAAGCTCCTCATGTATGTGTTGTCCCATGGGTGTCTTTTGAGTTTGTAAAATGCCTTCTTTAATTTTTCACACATGAGTCTTCCTATCATGTGCCTCAATTCCCACTAGATGCAAATGTCTCTTTGTAGTCACTACTACATTTCGGCCAAAAATCCGACGGCCGTATTGTCGGATTTGCGACACTTCTCTGTCACATCTACGACACTTTGATTTTTTTTAAGCATCAGAAACTTGTCATCGGTTATCTGACACCTAAGTAACCATCGGTTATCTGACACCTAAGTAACCGTCGGTTAAATGTAAAGCGTCGGTTAAGCGGCAGATTATCTTCGACGGTAGTGAATTTTTTTTGGAAAAATAACCTTTATGCCGTCGTTTAAGCGACGGAAATAGAGATTGAGCGTCGATTAACCGACAAGAATAAACATCGCTTAACCGACGGAAATAGAGATTAGGCGTCGAATAAGAGACAGCTAGAATCGTCACTTAACCTACGAAAATAAAAATTAGGCGTCGAATAAGCGACAGATATAACCGTCGCTTAAGCGACGGACGTGAATTTTTTTTTTTTTAAAATTACTTGCAAATTCGACTCTGAAAATATTCTTTGGAATCCAGCTCCAAATTATGTTCTCCAGTTGAAGATGTTTCACCGGTTTCAACATCAGCACGAATGAGTATTTACTTCACTCTATAACTTTGATGAAGCCGTGAACTGTAGTAAGGCTATATGGATTAACAACCCGACCAACGAAACAAGGCAATCGATCTAATTAAAATCTTGTGGTTGCTCGACTTCCATCCATCGATCCATCTATTGATCCATCCACCACCAATCTTGTACAGACGAAAGAACAAAATGAAATAAGGTAATTCAAGTAAGTAACAGTGATGAAGCGATACCCATCATAGTTCAGGAAGGCTCAATAATACAACCGAAACAAGGGAAGTGCTCTATCTATCTTTCACTGACCCGATCTACCCAAATGGGTATCTGGGGAATGACTCAAGTTAGTCAGACTACCATATTCAGAGATTCAAAGGGGGGCACGACATATGTAGATTACCTGAAAGTTTCACCCTCAAGCATACAAATACATATTTCAAATGTATAACTGATATGTATCTAATATAAATCCTGGTAAAGAATTTCATCTACCTCAAATGTAAAAATACGTTAGGATTACAAGATATTTGATGATCCTCTTTGAGATAGACGGTGTAGGAAGCCAGCCTGGAAATATCTATTCCTTCGAATGCCTTTGATAAAGAACCACCTTCATGATTTCGTAAGTCATAAACACAATACCAACACTTGGAACAACTTTGAGGTACTCTGGAAGAATTCCCCTGTATAAACAAGGCCATCCTTTTGTCCGAATTATCTGTTTGAATGTACCAAGAAGTCCTGAGTTGTATACATGAGCACGTCCACCTGCACCTTCCAGTTGCATTCTTCTCCTCACCAAATCAAGTGGAAATGTTGCTGCAATATTTAAACGTTAGTATGCACATGGAAGAAAATGCTTCTGTAGTATTAAATGACTACATTGAAAAAACATCAAACAATGTGTGCAAGCATTTGTAAAATGCCTAGAGAGATATTCTACCTTTGCTTTTATCATTACAAGCTTTGATACAAGATTGGTTCACTATCACCCCTCTTCAAGCTTTTCAGAAATTGTATGAATTTGAAAATTCCTACACATCTAAATCAGGAAGAATAGTGCAATGGAAGGCAATACATTCTTTTACTTGTCGAGGATGCAACGCCTGAAAGGCTACCAAAGGCCAAGCTAACCGCCACAGGTGAATCCTGAGGTCTGAAACATAAAAGCATTCACTTTAAGAAAGTTAGACTAGGGGAGAAATGTTTGAGAAGGGAATCCTCCAACACATTCATCTTTAAAAAAAGGAGCAAATAAATCCACTATATACCTCTTACACTCCCAAGCAGATTTAAGACTCTCATAAACACAGAAGCTAATAGCTATATTAGGTCCAACACCCTGCATTCAATTCATTGTGTAAACAAGCATAATAAAAATAAGACATCACAAACATTATAGAAGAAAAAAAATGCCAGTGATAGCTTCAAACAATAATAGTGGTATATACAATGTATGCCATACTAACCAATAGCGTTGGCCCAAGGCCTTTGTACAACCCCTTGATGCCTTCATCTCTGCAAATGGTATAGAGAGCATGTGTAATACCTCTATAGTACATGACATTTGTCTGTATATTATAAGAAAATTGTGTCAGAATAAATGAAGACATTTGACCATTCTTAGACAACTGCACTCAAAACAATCTAGCTTCATGTAAAAATCCTGTTAGTGGATGTCTGATTAAAAGATGATTTAGTTACCATGGTCATCTGTCTTATCATTAAACCTGTCACATTTTTTAACATTAAAAATCTGTAATAATTGTAGATAATCAGAAAGCATAAGAATATACATCTGCAGACCTCAACATTTTTATCAAACTTGAATGTGTGTCCGTAGATTCAAACACATTCAGAAATGGTAAAAACACACCATGGGAAAACTTCTGTACTAGACATTAATTAAGGATGGAAATCCACTCCAACAGATATGAGTTTGTGGTTTATGCATAAATAGAACAATCAATTCCCCAGGATTAGGATAAATCACAAGTAACACAAAAAAAGGGCACTGCAGCATTCAAATTGATCCAACTTTCAAGTAAAATTACCTGTGCTACCAACCGAGTCCTCACAAGATCCAATGGATATGTGATTGATGCAGCTGTCACTCCTGCTGCACCACCACCTAACAAACGAATACAAAGGTCTGTGCTAAGATTCTCTCTATATTTTTCCATAACAGGCATTGACCTCATAATCTGGAAAAGAAACAAAAAAAATCATTAAGACATATCATGCATCCAACAAGAATTCATGGTTTGATAACAAATCTAAAAATCCCTCTCACAAAGCCAAATCTCATTCCATCATGCAAATAACTTTATGTTAAAATGAAATTCAGTTCCAAAGATCAATACTCACTGATTTGTATCGCTCATATGTGTAAAAACTAATGGATGAATAAACTAAAAGTAGAACTTAAATTTCTGAATAACCTCGAGACCATTTGAAAACAAAGAATACCACTGAAAATTTTGCACAATCCACAAAACAATACCTTTAGTAATATTAAATAATATACATTACATAAGATGATAAATGACTTTCCTAAGAGCCCGAGGATGGCTACTCAGTCCTAAGTTCTAACAGCTTTCAAGGGCAACATGCATGCTACCCTTGGCCATGGGTTTGGTCTCTCACAGACAATCTGCAATAAAACATGTTCCATTATAATGCTTAACCGTCTATTTAAAGATTTTGTTTCCATTTTCTTTTCTATGTGGGATGATATATTCAAGCCAAATCTTATTTTGTTAATACCTTCATAGCCTTTGAGTTCAATTACTCTGAGGCTGCCATGCATCCTTTAATTCCTCCCAAATTCCGTGCAAGCCTTTCTAACTCTAAACTAGGCCCAGATAATTCATTTTCCTTACTGTAAACCATGATAATTGGTATTTCTCTTCAACTACAAACATCAGTGTGGTCTTTAGACATAATAAGCCTTCTCCTTGAGTTCTTTTTTCCCCAAAGCAAGTGCAGTGCTAGATGAAGTGTTTCTTGGCCTTCCCATGTAGTCATAATTACATGCAGGGAAAACCTTGCATCTAATTAGGACTACAGGTAATACTTTAATTTCTTCTCTCAATGGCCAAAATGTATTCCGGACCCAAAAATATAGCACTCATTATCCAGAAGGGTATTTAAAATATGGACATTTTGTCCTACTTCTTTTAAGCAGGATACATAAAAGGTATTATACACTCAAGTTCAAAGTGATATCTCAAGAGTATATGCATCTTGACCCACACTTGCCAGTATTTACAAGGCTCACAGAGTCTGGGCCTAAGTTTCTCTGCCCCATTTCCTTTGAGAGATTTCTGATTATAAGATTGCAATCTCAAGAAATCCCAATCACCTACCTCAAATTCCTACTCTTTTAGTGTTAGTCCTACAACAATTTCATCCTATCTTTGACCAATTTGAGGTTCCCCTTTAGTTGTTTGATATCTACTGGGTCTCTCGAGGAAATCATGGACTGCTAGCACTTGGGTGTCTTCAACAGTTTAATTGATCAACAAGGGAGGGCCATACCTGTAAATGGACTTAAATGGTGACAATCCAATTCATGTGCTAGGTTGTATTATTATTTATACCAAGTGTTGCTCCAAGAGATGTTTTTTTTTTCAAGAGCATCCACAAGGGCCCATATTTGTCATAGATGAATAACGATTTCTTATTTGTTAGGTCTGTTTTTAGAAGTGGTTGACTGCTTCTTTTGCATGAGTACAGCCCCCATGTCAGTATTTGATGCATCATGTTCCCTTCTGAATAGTTATGAGAAATCCTTTTGTGTCCTCCCAGTGTCTTTTGGAAACTCTGATTTTGACTCTTCAACATCCATTTTTTTTCTGTTTCATTTTGTAGTCAAATTATTTGTACCATTTAAACTCAATATTTTTTGATGAAAATTGGAGGGAAGATAGAAGAATATGTCCCCAGTGAAAATTTCAGACTCTACTATCAATATTGGCTGCATGCAAGGCAAAACACTGAACCCCTGTTTCTTGAAAAATCTGCGTGTGGTCTTTGAACATGGCACGGTACTTAAACTCAATAACTTTTGATGAAATTTGGTGAGAAGGTATAGGAATGTGTCCTCTACAGCATTTCAAATTTAATACCTTAGCTCCAAATTATGAGACCATGCCGTTCGAAATACTAGTCCTATGTCAGCACAAAAATAAACTCTGGTGGAATGTACTGTGCACTAATTTTGGACACCTGCACGACATCCAATGCTACTGAAAATTTGTGAGCATGTAGAAATATATATCCCCGATACCCTATCCAAATTTCTGACCTGGATTTTAGAATGTGTGCCCACTGATCAAAATACTAATCCACTGTCTGCACAAAAAATTCTTTGTTTACTAGTTCTAGGCTTGGCTGCAGGGTCTAAACTTAATATATTCTTCTAAAATTTGGTGTGAAGATAGAGTAATGTTTCCTCTATAACATATCCAAAATTCAGCTCATGATTCTGAAGTATGAGACAGCACTGATCAAGACACTGGACCATTGTCTGTGCACTAAAAATTTGAAAAGTTGAAACAAAACTAGAAACATTTTTGGGTGATGCAGGATTGCCGATACCCCAAGGTTGCTCGTACATCACCTCTTGATATATCTGATTATTATAAGTCCCCTTTTAGGAAACTTATTCTTTAGTGTGGATGATATTGTCTTTGTCTAGAAGCTTCCTCCTATTCAAAATAACTTGTTCGATGGCAGTGTGACTATTGCCTGCTCTTGTTTGTCTTCATCCAAAAGGTATGGTTTGAAGAGGTAATAGTTGCATGGTTTATCCTCTACTATAAATATTATTTAGAGAAAAGGTAATGTTACCCATTTCTTGAAGTGATATATGTATCATATTGAATTGGCCCATCCTTGCAATTTTTCACTATGATCTAGTCCTTAGGAAAATCCAAAAATGTAGTCAAACTTCATCTTAGGCTTTAAGGTGCAGTGCTTGAGCTAGATTGAGGAATGCTGGTTATACCAAATGAGGGAGATGTACTAGAATTAAACTGCAGAGTGGTACTCAACCCAAATGAAGGAGAGGTGCTGGAACCAAATTGTGGAGTTGTGCTCAACGCAAATGAAGGAGAGGTGTTTGAACCAAACTGAGAGCTGCTGCCCAATCCAAATGAAGTACTACTGCTAGAAGAGAAGCTAGAGGTACCAGTAGAACCTACCGAAGGGCTACTGGTAGCACCAAATGTAGTTGTGGTGCCAGACCCATAAGCATGAGTACTAGTAGAAGCAAATTGAGATGTGCTACTATTGCTGAGGCCAAAAGAAGGTACACTGAAGGAGCCTGATGAACTGGGTGCAGTTAAGCCAAACAAGCTACCTGAAGCACTAGAAGCTGAAGCAGACAGAGTTGACCCAAACAGAGAAGGGCTTGTGTTCCCACATAAAGTACTACTTGAAAATAAAGATGTTGATGGCAATGAACTAGAAAGAGAAGGCATGTTTACAGAACTCCCAAATGCAAATGGAGTTGAGGTGGTAGCCGTAGCAGAACTTGATGCCTACCCAAACAGAGATCCTGCAAAAGCAGACTGAGTATTGGGAAAGAGACTACTTGTATAAGCTGAAATTGCAGCTGTGCTGGATAGAGTGCTTGAAGTACCATCAGTTACTCCTAAAAGAGATGGGGAAGGAGAGACATCACTGGTTTTCAGTTCATTTTGGGATTTTACTTTGAAATTTGCACCACTGGTAGATCTTTTAAATGAATGGTCTTCACCTATAACAGAAGATGGTTCAACCTGTGGAATTGTTTAAGGTTTTCTCAATTTGGAATCCGTCTTTGCAATAGCAGATGCAGCACTGCTCTTTCCAGAAAAAAAAAAATGGAACTGAATTCATACCATTTGTCTCGGAGATAGAACCACCAAATAATGGGAAGCCCACAGAAGTTGCAGCAACAGTGGTTGATGTAGAGAACATACTGCCTGAACTGGAGAAAGTGGGTGAACTCCCGGCTGACATGCACAAGTGGTTACTAGAATATAAATACATGGTAAAGCTTCAAATAGTCCCAAAGGTCTCTCCAAGTAAAAATGTTTTTCATTTTGGCCATACAAGGGAGCTATCACAGCTGACAAATATATGGCAAAGAGCATAGTGTGAAGGAAAGGGGTTGGTTATTCTTAAGGCATAGTGCATGGATGTCTTTAATTTTATCATTGCTCCAGGCAGGTCTGTGGAAAGTCTCTGAGAAAGATCCCAATTTCAAGAGAGGACACATTTTGGATAGAGCAGACATCTAAAGATACTTCATTACTCACACTTTGTGAGCAGTTAGTTTTTTGAGTATTGAAGGATGGGAAATCAAGTGTTTTGCTGAAAATATTGACATCCCTTTTGAGCATGCATGTTGGGGCACTGCGAATATTAATGTGTACTGCGAAACTCATTTCAAATCTCATAGAAAAATTTGAATTCGAACCGAATTTAAAGGTTGTCGAACTAGAATTCGAACCCGAACAATATGACATAGCTCATAGCTCACGGACATGATCAAGACAACAATGTAGCAAATATGGCATCCTATGTTTCAAACTCTCGAGTCTCAACCCATCTAGTTAATATAACCATCTGGAAAGCAAGAAATATCATACACGATTCCCTCAAATGTTCTGAGCTTTTGATGCTATGAGAAGGGCAAGGCCACTAATTGCTCCTTTGCTGTTTTTTCTGCAAGTTTGTTTTAGATTTAGCCATGCTGAAAGGAAAAGGGTTGACAGGTGCTAGCTAGTAAGCCACAACAAGAGAGTAAATTATGAAAACGTGTTCAAGATACATCAAGGCATCAAGGAAGAGGACGTTTGACTTTTAAGGAGAAAGCTACAAGCTTTAGAGAATAAACAATTGAAGAGGAAGAGGACAATGTAAATGGCATGAAAATCAAAGTGAATGCACAATAGATGTTATATAGCCTCAACTAGGATAAAGTTAGGTATAATCTAGACTGAGGAACCTTGAATTAGGCCTATACCAGCCAGAGTGAATGATGGTAGAACCATCTTACTGACTATTGCAATGTGACACTGAGGTCTAGCTAGTGCTCCTGCATTGGATAGATAACCTGATAACTAGAAATACATCTAATCTATATTTGAACTAATAGGCAATTGGTACATAGCATTCATTTCTTAAGCCAATCACTCTATGCTGCTATTGAATTATTCATGGTCATATTCTGACTAGGTAGTTTTGTGTAGTGATATTTCCAAAGAGGTGCTTCTTCCTAGTGGATTTGTGGATGAGAATATGAAAAGAGCAGATTTGATGACAGTTGCAATTTCTCTTTGTATGTAAATTCTTCTATTGATTGACATATTATAGTTGCAATATAAAGAAACGAGTAGTAGATGTCCCTCTGATATAGCTTGAGAAAGCCATATGATTTAAAAGACTTTATTTGGCCACCATAGTGTAGCCACAATGTTCCAGAAGATTTCTGGGAAAGAACACCTTTAGAAACTATTACTACCTTTACCATTTTAATAATTAATGCTTCTAAATTTCTATATGAACAACCATCTTTATATTGGCTTGGAGACTGCCGTGGAATTTTTTCAAGGTTTATGGGAGCAACCCCTGTATCTTGCATCTTGATGAGAAGACTGAAATGTTTGGGATTTCTTCTTTTCAGCTTTTCCTGCAACTATACCTTACAGTCTTACATAAGCTACAACTGAAGATAGGAATAAGATGTGCTGTAACTTGTAAGCCATATCAACATTGTATGACATTTTTGAACTTGAGCACGTTGTTTTCTCACCTTACATAAGACATACTCAGCACCAGCAGAAAGCATCTAACGTTGTGTCTCACCATCTTTTGGAATAGTTTTTCCTGCTCAATATTCAATTCCAGCACAAAAATGAGTCGATGTTCAATACCAACTATATCAACAAGACTTGTTATTGTAATTTTTAAGCATGCAGTTTATTAGAATTACAAAAAGCATGTTATGGTATGTAACAAATACAGAAAAAAGCAAATGGCAGCCTGAGAATAAGGAAAAATATTAAGTGACCATGAATCATAAACCATTATACCTCATATCAATAGCCTTTAAACCCCACTGGTAGTACCTTTACCTTAAACACGCCTTACACTCCGACTTTGACTTGTAGTTTTCCAATCAACTCACCCTACTACTATAGCCATAGAACAACAGCACTTAGAAATAAAACAAAGAGGTGCAATTTATGTAGGCAACTTGGAATGACGGAGTTTGGGGAAAGTTTTAATAGAGACACAGGTGTAAGATCTACCCTTGAGCATAACATCATTCATTTGGTATCTGGGTTATTCGAGAGTCTATACCCCGCAGAAAAGAGTGAACTATGTCAAGGCCAGATAATATTGATCTCCATAGATTTACTGGCTTCTTATCTGTCAGTTCTAGCTAGCTAGCTTGCAATGCACAAGGGTAATACAAACACAGGGCAGTGAAATAAAAGATGATTACCTTAAATGTGGCCTGATATCCACGACCATTGGTTTTTGAAGACCTGAATCTCGCTCTAGTGCAGTGATAGTGGATGAATGAGAAGCCGATGTGGATCGATCCGGTGCCCCCTTTCAAGGACAAGTCAGGGTTTCAAGTCTGCAGAGGCAAGAAAGACCCGAGCAAAATCACAAGACAGAAAGGCCGGTGTACCATTTTATTTTTTTTAATTTTTTTTTAATCTAAAGGCGCCGTCGCTTAAGCGACGCCTACTATTTGTTAGAGGATTTCAACAAAGTTTGTTGTGTGAGGGTGTACCATTTTATTTAATTTTTTCTATTTTAAGTTTCCACTCACTCAAGGATTCGTCGCTTAAGCGACGCTTATGACCACAATTTAAAAAAAAAATTTAACTTTGTGATTTTTGGTAGGTTTAAAAGAAAAAATCCACGCGCCGTCGGAAGTAACCGTCGGATTTTGGATCGAAATGTAGTAGTGAGTCTATGCCTTATTTCTATGAGAATCCTCATGCTACGAATATTGCCTTCTATCCTGCGATGTTTCCATCTACTGCATGTTGGATCTTGCTGATCCACTATGAACTTCCCTTCATGTCTCGATACCGCATCCTGGACATCATTCTTCTTGAACTAGTAATCTCCTTCCCTTTTTTCTTGGCTACTTATTCATAGCTAGAAGGATCTGCATCAATGATGTTGCTCAACAATGTCACATAACTAGAGTGTGTATGAGGCCTCATCGTACTATTCTTCATTTTGGATTATTTCATGAACTGTCGTCACTTGTTCTTCGGAACAAGCATCACCCTTCTTTTCTTGTAGGTGATTGTATGCAATATTTCCTACAAGTCAAATGCATTAGTTATATGGTTAGAAACATTTCATAAGGCATATTCATAATGGAAAATTCTTATGCATAAAGAAATGATTATGCAACTATTTTATCCAATACAACATTCATCCATATCTCACAGAAACTTTCTAGATGCCTTCCATCTCTACCAAGGCATCATTGAGATTGTGCACTAATCCAATATGTTAGCAAAGAGGTTTCATTCTAGATAAGTAGCAATGGAGAGTTGTATAGCACCATGAACTACTTACCCATCACATGCATATTAGTAGTATACTGTTAATAATGCAAACATTCTATCATGCATAACATATCAACTGAATATAAACCAATGCATAAAAAAATAATATCATGAAATAACAATTGAATACTTATCTTTTATTCATTTTGTGAGTAGAATCCTTCTTGAGCCTTATGTTTAATCATCTTCTTCATTCATGACATCATCATTTCTTATCCAAATACTAAGATGCATAAGAGGTTCTTCAAGAATTGAGTTCTTCATATTCCTCATTGCTTGAGGGATCTTCTTTGAATCATGAGAGCTTGATCATCAGTTGCTCCCATTTTATTTTCTCTTATTATGAGTCGAGATTCTTCTTTTGTTCACTCTTCCTAGAGTCTGCTGAAGGTAATCACTTCCTTCTGGCACACACTCCTTGAATGAATGAATCCCATGATCTTGGGAGCACATTCAAGGTGGTTATAACAATATCTTATTCTTCTTCGATTTCTTCTTCATAGCATCGAACACTTCCTTTCGGTGTCTTCAAGGATGACACATGAGGGATGAGATGATCTTCAATATATTTTTCAATGATTCTCTTGGCTCTAGCCTTGGCCTCATCTCCTTCTAGTTCCTAGACCTTTCTTACTAAAATATTGATCCAAGTCAATTTCTTCAAGGATCACAGAGTTCCTATACTTATTCTGATTTATATTCTTCCCTTCAAAATAGCTTGCTCAAGGATTCAAACATCTCTTTAGGTGTCTTTAGGGAAGACACTTGTGGTATAAGGTGATCCTCTTGGCCTTGAACATGTTATTATTTAGTAAGTATTTAGCCTTATCTCCCTCTGGAACTGGAACCTCTCCACTTATATAGGTATCCAATTCATTTCCTTCAAGGACCAGTGAGATCCTATACTTCCATGCCTAGAAGTTGTCAGCTTCACAAATATTTTCATCAAGCTGATGTGATTAATATTTTTGAAATGAGAACCTCAAATATAAACGGAAAAATATTATATCTTATAGATTTGAGGTGTCCATCCTTGTCACATACCCCAATTTTGTAAAAATATGTTATTTGTTTTAATTTGATTCCTAATACATTATGTTAAATTTAATGCTAAGTAGGAACTGATGACTCAGCAGAGTCAAAAAGATGTGGAATGTAATTCTGAATATTTTATTTTTAATAAATAAAAAGTGGAGACAACAGCTTGGGAGAGCTGTTAATAAGAGTGTTACTAGTCAAACTAGTGGAGGAACTAGGTGGAGGTCAAAAGACAAGTGGAAACATCCTCAAACACTTCCTATGTTGCAAGTGGCAACTTCCCTACATTTGGGGTCATGATCCCCCAAGAAAGTGGGATCAGAGCAGGTGGCTCAATTAATGACAACCAACCGAAAAATACCTATGCAATCTTTTAAAAGTACCCAATGTAGAGAGCTGAGGCTGCTTAGATATTTTTCAGGAGAAGAATCATTTAGGTGGAATGCACTTCAAGGAATTCATTGGGAAAAAGGGAAAAATTGTAAGGAAGGTGTTTTGAGAGATAATCTGCAGTAACTTGGTCTGATACAGCTTGTTAGCTGAGAGGAGTGATTGATAATTTCAAGATTGGTATTGAGTCTGAAGACTAGTACTTGAATATTGCTGCACCTAGTTCCAGCCAGGGAGACCAGAGCAAGCTCGGGGGTCCTGAGGAGTCGCTGTTTGAGTTCTCTCCAGGAGTTGGTAGGGAGGAACGACCTCCCATTGTTGTTGTCATCCAAGCTCAAAGAACAGGTTTTGCTATCTATTAATTTCTATATTATTATCTGTGTATGATTGAATGATGTCTTTGCAGTTTATGATGAAAAAACTTAGAGGATAGGATAACTTAGTTTGTTTAGTAATGAAGTTATTCTGAATGAGAAACAAATCCTACCTGTGTTTTTCCCCATCTGGAGTGACCCATATCGTACTCCAACACTAGTGGTGAAATTATATAAAAGAAGTATGATGCAATTATAGAATAAAATGTTAGTTTGATTAAGTGAATGTTTACTTTTATATTACTATCAAAAAAAATAGCATTCTGTGTATGGAGAAGGATCAGGGTTAGACACCTAGACTATGAATGACTGATTTTAGAAACAAAGAAAGAAGTTATATTTTTTTTTTACTGTCAGTAGTATGTTTGGTAAATGAACAGTTCCTTTTAAAGTATACATTTTCGAAACCCTTTTTAACTACTGGAAACAAAGGAAGAGTATATATAAAAATTTAAATATGTAATATCGGGTTATTTTAGAATGCCATTCATCTCTATAGGTTATTTCTTTTATGTATAGAATAAATAATTACTGTATTCTTCTTTTATAACATTCGGACCATGAGGGAGGATAGACTGTTTTTCTTTAGCTTTATTTCTAGAGTTAAAACTAATAGGTGTAATATTTTTAATTACATTATAATAAAAAAACTTCTTCATTTATCTAACTGAGTTAAGTATAGCTACCAACCTATCTTTTAGAAACTTAAAATATAGTTTACACGTCAGAACATAGATAGTATTATTATTTCTTTTATATTATAAATACTAGAATTATAACCTAAATAGAATAATACAGAATACTGAAGGGACCTTTCTAAAATATTTAGTACAGATGGTAATAGAAATTAACGACAAACACTTTTTATTTTATATCTATAAATAAACTGAATACATAGATAATATGTACAATTATAAAACAGTATTTGTTGTAGGTAAAACAACCCTCCTATCTCAATATAATAATTATTAATTAAACATAAATTACTTACGTTATAGGATGTAACTATTAGTTACACAAATACTATGCAAAACATTAATTTACTTATATTCGGAAGGGTAACAAGTATAAAACATTTTTCTATAAACTTTATTAGAATAGAGTAATTAATACTATAAAAATAATGTACAGAAACCCTAGCAAGTAAATTTAAATAATATTATGGGGTAAAAATCAAGTGCATTAACATGCATGAAAATAACCAACAGAGTAATATCATGTTCGATCTACTGAGCTTAACCAATCACTACACATTATAAATAACAATCAAACAATTTACAATAGTACATTATAAATTAAAAATAATTAAAGAAGCTGTAATGTTTTTTTTATATATTGCCGAGTTAGGGTAAAAACACTACTACTTTAAAATATACAATAGAGATATAAACAAAGAGTGTGAAGATCTTCCAAAGCCCTCAGCTTTTACAAGTCAACAACAGCATGGCATAAACATCCCTTCCTTTCATTATACATTTTTTTTACACCGTAACTAAACAAAACTAGATTTTACAGTCACGGTCGGAGCTGAAGAATCCCGCATAACGCAAGGGTCTCATCATCCACTAAAAACAGAAAACCAAGTAACAGGGTAAACCAAAACCACAAGGGTCGCAGGCCATGACGACCAACCCACAAATCTCCCAAAGGGACCAAACAAGGAGGAATTTCCATGGTTAACCCAGGCTTACTCGTGAACCAGCAAACCGTTGCCATAGCCTCGCACCAACCATGCAGAGGGGAGGGCCGACACCTGTAATCAACGAAGAAACGATAATATTAAAAACTTGTATACAAAATAAACATTTATGTATTAAAACAAGACTGCGAAGTAAGGGAAGGATTAACAGCCTTCCTACCTAAAATTTTAATGATGCGCGACCACCCACGAGCAGTAAAGAAACCACCAGCATGAGGAGGATGAAACCCTTCATCTTCTATGAGAAAGAAGGAGTTACTAACCCAGGAAATACCTACAACGATGGAGAACAGGAACAACAAGCTCAGCTAGTAAATATGCTAGGTTCGTCACTTCTTATCCAGTTAAAGACACTTCTCTACGGCGAAACCCTATGCCCCAGCTACTTTGAAACGAAAGACCACGACTCTTAGTACCAAACCAAAGAGAAAGGGAACTCCTTACAGTTGAAAGGTTTGGGATTAAACTAGCTACGGTGGTGAAACCATGAAGGAAGAACCACTAGCCTATGCCCAAGCAGCAGACATTTTGGTGATAGTACATCTCTATTGTGCATTCAAGATGGGCTCACAAGGTGTAGAACAAGCAGGAATACTACCAGCAGCAAGATGCAAGTGACAGTGTAGACGAGAGCATCATAGCTGAACCGTAGGACGCTCGAAGGCGATGGGATAATGACAAGCTAGGGTTCAATACTGTGCTTTTTAACTATGCAACACATGGCCAAGATGAAGCCGCATTAGTCAACAAATAATCTACATGTTGTGGGTAAAAGTGTATAGTCCCGGTGAACATACTACCAAGAGAATGATTTCCAATCATTTGGTAATCAAAAGTTCCACCTTAGTCCATGTTCCATTGTCAACCTATCATGCACGTAATATGGGAAAACATAAGAATCTTTACCTTAAAATTTGCCATAATACTCATCGAGAGCATGTAGGTTAATACGACCCTTTTTATACTTTGTGACTTGTTTACTTTCAAACAGTTATAACCGTTAGTTTTAGTTAAGTCTTGTAATAAATTTAAAAGGATTTCATAATGTTCATTTGATGGTTACTTGCTTACAAACTAGCAATTACTCAACCAAACAATTGAACCTAGCAAGGATAAAATCAATGCTTAACCTAAACATGTTATGCATGTAAAGGTGATGAAGAAGGCATTTAGTAAAAAGAGTATAGAACTATAAATTATAGATAAACCATAAACACTTCATGGGTGAGGTCTAACCTATGACCCCTTGTTTATAACAAGGATGATATTCAATCTTTATACCGACTAGAATTCTATGTAAAATTATGGTAGTTGTTGTTTATAAAAAAATTTCTTAAAGTTAATTTATGGTATATACCCTATATGCTAGTGTTAATCTTTTACCTTTACATATTAAATTAGTAAACTAGTAAGATTTACTATTAAGCATGATAAGTTTTGAATTGCTTAAAGAGCTTGACATTGGGAATTCTTATAAATTTAATAGCCTTAACAGGATAACATATTCCAAATAAATTATGGGCAAAGGATCTTAATCCATCATCACTATTATAAGCAAATTTGATATTAGTTTATGAGGATATAATTTCCGTAGAACATCAAGCTGGGAAGATGGATTAAAAGTATAGAGACTTAATAAAAGTTGCACATTACTTTTACATTGCAAAAAAGTAACCAACAATTTATTAGGAGGTAAAGAGATTATGTTCACTTGTCAGTAGATCCTTAACGTAATAACTCTGTCATTCTAATCTGATTGCGAAAGAAAGAGTTGAGGCATTTGTTTTTACACATGACGACTCTGATAAATATCGAAGAGTTAGTATGCAATAAGAACAATAAATTGCATCTACTAGAAAGAAAGAAGCTGACATCAACACTGATAGGACTAGATTTCATTTCCATAGCATCTTAAAAGGAATGACTATTTAATGGTTTTACCTCATAAAGCACTTGAAATTGAATAGCATATTTATTCTTTTACTGAGCTAATATTATTGTGCGACGAACTTATATCCGAATGCTTTAGAATTATTGACAAGCAGCACCCGTACTTCTTACCTGTAAGTCTATAAGAGCAGGAAAACTTTCTGCGTTAGCTCAAAAGCTAAGTAAGCCTAGAATATCAAGACAGTTCCACCTTGTGGTCACAAAGAAAAACAAGTCATTAAACTGAAAAAGAATTGTTCTATCAGAGAAATATAATCAAGTAGATAATTCATCTAATGAATTCATTAACATATAACTAATTAAACAATTAGTTGACTGCATTTATGAAATTTATCTGTATTTTAAAAATTTTAAATTTTTCAGAAAATTTGGGATTTTGACATGTGGTATTAGAGCACAAGGTTCAAACACTAGGCCTTGATGCAGCCCAACTAGATTTCATAGAATAGTAAAGTAAAATAATATACTAACATATATTTTGTTTTATGTTAAGAACATAAAATTTCATTTTTCTGAAGTTTAACAGGCAGGTATGGAAAAGCTGGAAGAGTATGCACAGGAGGAGTCTCCAAATACAGAAACAAGAAAGTTGTCCAGAGAACCTATGTTAGAAGAGGGGACTGCTAACTCCTCAGAGCTGTTGCAGACTGTAAAAGATTTGAAAACTTAAATGGAATCAGTCAAGAGGGAGAATGAAAGGATCCTAAAGGCTCGGGAAGAATTGAACCAAATTTTAATAGAGAAGTTACAAACTGAAGGAAGGAGCAGAAGATCAGAATCTGAAGATGTCAGTCATCAAAGAAAATCCAAAAAGATGAAACTTGTAAAAACTGAAAGCAATTCATCATCTGAAGGGTTTGCTAAACAGCAAAGTTATCATACTACTATTGATAGTAGTGAAGAGGATTTGTACCACAGAAAGAAGAAATACAAACCATATGAGAAAATTTCAGGGGAGTTTAAAAAGATAAAGCCCCCAACTTTTAATGGAGAGACTGAAAAAGGGGAAGAAGCAGAGTCTTGATTATCCGGGATGAAGAATTATTTTCATATATATAATTACTCTAATTAGCTAAAGGCAAGGATGGCAATATATAATCTCTCCGAAAAAGCTGACATATGGTGGCAAGACCTGAAGAGAGTCAAGGGTATCAGAGAAAAAGAAGTTAATTGGAGTACCTTTAAAAGGTATTTCAAGAAGAAATTTTTGTCCGAGCAATATTACGAAGAAATAGCTAAATAATTTTACGAATTGAAGTTAGGTTCAATGACCATGAAATATTTGAACAGTAAATTCTTAAGCTTGCTTAGATATGTACCTTACCTAGTAGACGAGAAACCTAAAGTGCATCGATTTCTCAATTGTCTACTGTATCATATTAAGGACAGAATTGAGTATGATAACCCAAAGACTCTAGAGGAAGCTATGAGGAAGGCTAATTTTTGTTTTGAGCAGAACCGGAAGAAGGAAGGCTTGGCCAATTGGAAGGCTAAGAAAAATAACAATCAGCCTGAATTTAAGAAGAATGAATTTGTACCCCATAGGAATTTCCAGAATAATAAGACTAAAAATTATTCTAACAACAAGAATTTCTAGGGAAACAGAAATGGTACTTCCAATAATTCAAATAATTTGAAGGGCAAGGAAGCTGCAAATAACCATGGAAATTTTACCAAGAGTTTTGAACGTAAGGAGCCTATTAAGTGCTGGGAAAGTAATGGCCCGCACTATGCATCGGTTTTCCCAAACCAAAAAAATTCAGTCAGCAATATTCACACTGTACAGGAGGAGATGACCATTGGGGAACTAGCGAGGAGCATGCCCAAAATTAATGTGCCTTTGGAGAACCGCCAAGCTAACTATCAGACTTCCATGGTGGAAGTAGAAGGTATGATTAATCATATTCTTGTAACCATTTTAATTGATCAAGGAGCTAGTCTCAAATACATTGCACCTCAGATAGTGGAAAAATGTAAGTTGTCTGTCGATAAGTTTGAGAATTATTGGTTAGTTCAATTAGCCACTGGGGCAAAAAGAAAAGTAACATGTTTTGTGAAAGAATGTGCTTTACTTATGGATGAATTTAAAACTACAGTTAAGCTTAATGTTTTGCCACTTGGCCCATATGATTTACTGATTGGCATGGACTAGTTAGAACAGCATAAGGTAGTTTTAAATTGTTACGATAAAACTTTCACATGCTTAAATAGTGATGAACAACCAGTAAAGGTTAAGGGTATTCCTAGAAAAACTATAATAATGCAGATTTCTGCCTTACAACTTAAAAGAGCTGTTAGAAAAGGATGTAAAGCCTATGCAGTAACTATTACAGATGATGAAGGTAAAACTGAAATAGATAAGTTAAGGATAGAAAATATTCCTGTTTTAAAAAAGTTTACTGATGTATTCCCAGAATAAATTCCAGGATTACCTCCAAGGAGGGAATTGGATTTCACCATTGAGCTGGTACCAGGTGCGATACCTAGCTCGAAAGCTCCGTATTGAATGAATATTTTAGAACTTAATGAGCTAAAATCACAATTGAAAGAGTTAATTGATAAAAAGTACATTCGACCTAGTGTGTCTCCTTGTGGGGCGCCGGTCATCTTTGTTAAAAAGAAAGACGGAACTATGCGACTATGCATAGACTACCGTCAACTAAACAAGATGACTATTAAAAACATATATCCGTTGCCCCGCATAGATGATCTATTTGATCAACTACGTGGAGCCACGGTGTTCTCAAAGATAGACTTGAGGTCAGGATATCATCAAGTAAGAATTAAGGATGAAGATATTTTCAAGACAACGTTTAGAACAAGATATGGACACTACGAGTTTGTCGTAATGCCATTCGGGCTTACCAATGCCCCAACTATCTTTATGTGCTTAATGAATAATATAATGCATAAGTATTTAGATAAGTTTGTGGTCGTGTTTATCGACGACATCTTAATTTACTCTAAAATGGAAGAAGAACATAAAGAACACCTCAAAATAGTTTTACAAGAGTTGCGAGAACAACAACTCTTCACAAAATTTAGTAAGTGTGACTTCTTTAAGGATGAAATCTAGTACTTAGGTCACGTAGTGACTAAGGAAGTAATTTCGGTCGATCCTGAAAAGATTCGGGCAATCGAAGATTGGCCGGTTCCTAAAGATGTAACGAATGTTAGGTCTTTCATGGGAATTATCGGTTATTACTGGATATTCATTGAAGGATTTTCAAGAATAGCAAATCCGATCACTTCCTTACAAAAAAAAGGCAAGAATTTTGATTGGAACTCAAAATGTGAAGAAAGTTTTAAGAAGTTAAAAACTCTATTAACTAGTGTACCTATTCTAAGAATAGAACATCCTAACAAAGATTTCGTAGTATGCATCGATGCTTGTAATGATGGCTTAGGCGGTGTTCTAACTCAAGAAGGGCATGTCATTGCCTATGAGTCTAGAAAGTTAAAAATTCATGAAAATAATTACGCAACTTATGATCTAGAACTTGTGGCTATTATACATGCCTTAAAAATGTGGTGACATCATTTAATAGGCAGAAAATTTATTCTAATGACTGATAATAAAGAACTGAAATATCTTCTAGATCAACCTAATTTAAACGCTAGACAAGCAAGGTGGTTATCCTTCTTGAGTGAATATGATTTCAAAATCCAGTACATAAAGGGTAAGGTAAATAAGGTGGCTGATGCATTAAGCAGAAACGCAAAGCTGAACTTTAAAGCAGCAATCAACACTTATGCTTTTGATTTAAATGAACAGCTTAAAAAAGGGGTAAAACAAGATGAAAATTATCATAAATTGCAAATTACAGTTAAAGAAGAACCTACATAAAGATTAATAAAAGGTTATAGTCTGAATGAAGATGAATTTTTATTATTTAAAGATAAACTGTATGTACCTAATGTACCTAAGATTAAGCTGTTAATTCTGGACGAAGTCCATAAAACGCCATATTCAGGACACCCAGGTTATCAAAAGACTGCAACCATGCTAAGGAAAGAATATTTTTGACCAAATATGAAAGCTGAAGTAGCTGAATACATTGCTAGATGCTTAGAATGTCAACAGGTGAAAACCAAACACCAACATCCAGCTAGGTTGCTACAACCTTTACCTATTCCTAGATGGAAATGGGAAGTGATTAGCTTAGATTTTATTACTGGACTGCCCAGAAATCAGAAGCAAAATGACTTTATTATGGTAGTGGTAGATAAATTAAGCAAAGCAGCACATTTCATTCATGTTAAAACTACTTACAAGGTTGCCAATATAGCTAATATATTCTTAAAGCATATCTTTTGGTTACATAGAGTACCGAAAGTTATAATTTCAGACAGAGATCTTAAATTCATAGGAAATTTTTGGAAATCCTTGCTTAAAGGATTAAATACAACATTGAATTTCAGTACCTCCTTCCATCCTTAGACAGATGGACAAACTGAAAGAGTGAATCAGGTGCTGGAGGATTTATTGAGGATGTATGTGAAAGATCAGCCAGGTAATTGGGAAGACTACTTACATCTAGCATAGTTTGCATATAACAATAACTATCAGTCATCAGCTAAATTCAGTCTATTTGAAATTTTATATGGACACAAATGCAACACTCCTATCTCTTGGAGTAATCTAGTAGATAGATTAGTGTTAGGACCAGAGTTGTTGAAAGAAATGGAAGAGATTGTGAAGCAAGTGCAGGGAAATTTGAAGGTGGCACAGGATCGGAAAAATAGTCAAGTAGACTTGAAAAGAACTCCCAAGGAGTTCCAGCTAGGTGAGCATGTGTTTATAAAGGTAAGGCCAAAGAAAAGCTCTCTAAGACTGGGGAGTTCTGCAAAGTTAGCACCATGTTACTGTGGTCCATTTGAAATTTTATCTAGGATTGGTCAAGTTGCTTACCAACTAGCATTACCACCTAATTTGAAAGTACATAATGTTTTTCATATCTCTATTTTGAAGAAGTATGTTCATGATGCTACTCATGTGGTTGATTGGAATGTTGTACAGGTGGAACCAGAAGGAGAAATTTTGGTGGAACCGGATTGTATCCTCGGGAGGAGGGAAATTACGCTATGAAACTGCACCATTGGACATGTGAAGGTGCAACGGAAGCACCTTAGTCCTAAAGAGGCCACCTGGGAACTGGAAAGTAAGATCCGGGAAGCATACCCAAATCTGTTCCAGGGGACTTCGGAAGATGAAGAATAAGTAACATCGAGGACGATGTTACATTTTAAGGGGGTGTGTATGTCACATACCCCAATTTTGTAAATATATGTTATTTGTTTTAATTTGATTCCTAAGACATTATGCTAAATTTGATGCTAAGTAGGAACTGATTACTCAGCAGAGTCAAAAGATGTGGAATGTAATTCTGAATATTTTATTTTTAATAAATAAAAAGTCGAGACAACAGCTTGGGAGAGCTGTTAATAAGAGTGTTACTAGTCAAACTGGTGGAGGAACTAGGTGGAGGGAAAAAGACAAGTGGCAGCATCCTCAAACACTTCCTATGTTGCAGGTGACAACTTCCCTACATTTGGGGTCATGATACCCCAAGAAAGTGGGATCAGAGCAGGTGGCTCAATTAATGACAACCAACACAAAAAGACCTAGGAAATATTTTAAAAGTACCCAATGTAGAGAGCTGAGGCTGCTCAGATATTTTCCAGGAGAAGAATCATTAAGGTGGAATGCACTTCAAGGAATTCATTGGGAAAAAGGGAAAAATTGTAAGGAAGGTGTTTTGAGAGACAATTTGCAATAACTTGGTCTGATACAGCTTGTTAGTTGAGAGGACTAATTGATAAGTTCAGGATTGGTATTGAGTCTGAAGACTAGTACTTGAATATTACTACAGCTAGTTCCAGCCAGGGAGACCAGAGCAAGCTCGGGGGTCCTAAGGAGTTGTTGTTTGAGCACTCTCCAGGAGTTGGTAGGGAGGAATGGCCTCCCATTGCTGTTGTCGTCCAAGCTCAAAGAACAAGTTCTGCTATCTATTAATTTCTATATTATTATCTATGTATGATTGAATGTTGTCTTTGCAGTTTATGATGCAAAAAATTAGAGGATAGGATAACTTACTTTGTTTAGTAATGAAGTTATTCTAAATAAGAAACAAATCCTACCTGTGTTTTTCCCCATCTGGAGTGACCCAGATCGTACTCCATCACAGGTGGTGAAATTATATAAAGGAAGTATGATGCAATTATAGAATAAAATGTTAGTTTGATTAAGGGAATGTTTACTTTTATATTACTATCAAAAGAAATAGCATTCTGTGTATGGAGAAGGATTAGGGTTAGACACCTAGACTATGAATGACAGATTTTAGAAACAAAGAAAGAAGTTATATTTTTTTTTTACTATCAGTAGTATGTTTGGTAAATGAACAGTTCCTTTTATAGTATACATTTTTGAAACCCTTTTTATCTACTAGAAACAAAACAAGAGTATATAAAAAAAATTAAATATGTAATATCAGGTTATTTTAGAATGCCATTCATCTCTACAGGTTATTTATTTTCTGTATAGAACAAATAATTAATGTATTCTTCTTTTATAACATTCGAACCATGAGGGAGGATAGAATATTTTTCTTTAGATTTATTTCTAGAGTTAAAACTAATAGGTGTAAGATTTTTAATTTCATTATAATAAAACAACTTCTTCATTTATCTCACTGAGTTAAGTATATCTACCAACCTATCTTTTAGAAACTTAAAATATAGTTTACAGGTCAAAACATAGATAGTATTATTCTTTCTTTTATATTATAAATACTAGAATTATAACCTAAATAGAATAATACATAATACTGAAGGGACATTTTTAAAATATTTAGTACAGATGGTAAAAGAAATACATGACAAACACTTTTTATTTTATATCTATAAATAAACTGAATACTTAGATAATATGTACAATTATAAAACAGTATTTGTTGTAGGTAAAACAACCCTCCTATCTCAATATAATAATTATTAATTAAACATAAATTACTTACCTTAAAGGATGTAACTATCAGTTACACAAATAGTCTGCAAAACAATAATTTACTTATATTTAGAAGGGTAACAAGTATAAAACATTTTTCTATAAACGTTATTAGAATAGAGTAATTAATACTATAAAAATAATGTATAGAAACCCTAGCAAGTAAATTTAAATAATATTATGGGGTAAAAATCAAGTGCATTAACGTGGAGGAAAATAACCAACAGAGTAAAATCATGTTCGATCTACTGTGATTAACCAATCAGTACACATTATAAATAACAATCAAACAATTTACAGTAGTACATTTTAAATTAAAGATAATTAAAGAAGCCGTAAATATTTTTTTTATATATTGCCGAGTTAGGGTAAAAACCCTACTACTTCAAAATATACAACAGAGATATAAACAAAGAGTCTGAAGATCCTCCAAAGCCTTCGGCTTCTACAAGTCAACAAGAGCATGGCATAAAAAACCCTTCCTTTCACTATACATTTTTTTACACCGTAACTAAATAAAAATAGATTTTACAGTCATGATCGGAGCCGGAGAGCCCCGCATAATGCAAGCGTCTCATCATCCACTAAAAACAACAAACCAAGTAACAGGATAAACCAAAACTGCAAGGGTTGCAGGCCACAACGACCAACCCACAAATGTCCCAAAGGGACCAAACAAGGAGGAATTGCCATGGTTAACCCAGGCCTACCCATGAACTAGCAAACCATTGCCACAGCCTTGCACCAACCACGTAGAGGGGAGGGCTGACACCTGTAATCAAAGAAGAAACGATAATATTAAAACCTTGTATACAAAATAAACCTTTATGTATTAAAACAAGACTGTGAAGTAAGGGAAGGATTAACAGCCTTCTTACCTAAAATTTTAATGATGCGCGACCACCCACGAGCAGTAAAGCAACGACCAGTGCGAGGAGGATGAAACCCTTCATCTGCTGCAAGAAAGAAGGGGTTACTAACCTAGCAAATCCCTACAGCGATGGAGAATAGGAACAACAAGCTCAGCCAATAAATATGCTTAGGTAATCACTTCTTATCCAGCTAAAGACACTTATTTATGGTGGAACCCTATGCCCCAGCTACTTTGAAACGAAAGACCACGACTCTTAGTACCAAACCAAAGAGAAAGGGAACTCCTTACAGTCGAAAGGTTCGATATTAAAATAGCTATGTTGGTGAAACTCTGAAGGAAGAACCACTGACCTATGCCCGAGCAGCAGACATTTTGGTGATAGTACTTCTCTACTACGCATTCGAGACGGGCTCATGAGGTGTAGAACAAGCAGGAAGACTACCAGCAGCAAGACGCAAGTGACAGTGCAGACGAGAGAATCGTAGTAGAATAGCAGGAGGCCTGAAGGTGATGGGATAATGGAAATCTAGGGTTCAATATTGTTCTTTTTGTGGAAATTGAACCCAATGATAGATTAATTTTACTCACAACAATTAACAATTGATCATGCAAAATCACTCACAAAGAGACTGAAAATTGGAGCTGAACACTAAACTATATTAACTCAGTGTACAATAGACAACCCTGTAATAACATAGGCTTCTGAATAAATAGAATACATCAAGGATTCGATTGCATGAGGAGCAAATCAAATCTAGAATAAAGCAGGCTTACCAAAAATAAGCAAATCCCCCATAGGTGTCAAAAGCTGATCCCAAATCTGTCATGGAGCTCACGAATTGGAAAAAAGGATTAGGAAAGCTAAAGAGTGGTGGAATGGCAGCTCATACATGCTTTTGCATGGAGAAAAGAGAGGAGGATGTGTAGGACAAAAAACTAGTCAACCTCACCTAGTCTAGCTTTTCCTTTTGCCTTAAAACACTGAAAAAACAGGCAATAAAGCAGAAAAAGCAGAAGGGCGCCTAGGAGGCCAAGAAGAAAGAAGAATTGATTTCTTTAGCTCTCCCATGTGCTACATGATTCAAATAAGGAAATTTTGACCATTATGGATAGGCAAAAGACAACTTGCACAAGGTGGGACACATGAACTAGGCAAATAAGACAAAAATAATTAAATTAATGTCTAAGTGGGTAAACTATGGGTTGATTATTGTAACACCCCCCCTTAAGCATGACTTATGAGTAATATATCAGAAAATTATAGGGCCTAGCAACAAGGCTTAGTCACCCTTTACATACTACATGTCCATTTAAACAAGGAAAGAGGCAAAACCAACTTGGGAAAATCCTCCCTTAAACATGGACTGTAAAACAAAATTTTAGAATCTTGTCTTCACTAATGCTTCACAGCATGATCAGCAATCCCCAACAGTGATTTGAGATTGCTGAAGGTCTTATCACAAAATGATTTAGTGAAGATATCAGCTACTTGTTCTGAAGATGAACAAAAGAGTAGGTGAATGGTGCCATCATGCACAAGTTCTCTGATGTAGTGCATATGGATCTCAATGTGTTTGGTTCTCTGCTTCTGAAATGGATCCTTGCAGATTCGAATGGTACTCTAGTTATCATAGTAGATGGTAGTTGAGTACTCTGGTTCGAAGCCACACTCTCTAAGTAAACCCTGCAACCATAAACATTGAGTTGTTGCATTAACAACTCCTCTGTACTCTGCTTCTGTAGATGAGAGTGCAATGGCACTCTGTTTCTTTCTTGACCAGCTAATTGGCCCTTCTGCAAGCATGAACACATATCCTGATGTGTACTTTCTATCTGTGCTATCACCTTCCCAATCACTGTCAGTAAATTCAATCAAATCAAGATCAGATTTTGCTTTATAGAAGATCCCATGTGTCCTTGTTCCCTGAACAAAGTTAAGGATCCTTTTGGCTGCTTTCCAATGGATCTCATCAGGCTGATCCATGTATCTAGAAGCCACACTTACTGCATAACAAAGATCAGGTCTAGTATGTGTCAAATACAACAAACATCCAATCAATTGCCTATACAGTGTATTGTTTACCATAGGTGAAGAATCAGCTTCTTCCAGCTTCACTCCTGAAAGGAAAGGAGTTTTGCTTGCTTTGCAATCCTTCATTTTGAATTTGTTCAGCAAGTCCAAGGCATATTTGGACTGGTGCACCTTGATTCCAGCTTTGGTTTGAGATATCTCAAGCCCCAAAAATTGACTTAAGAGCCCCAAATCTGTCATGGAGAAGGCTTGGTTCATAGCTCCTTTTAAGGAAGCAATCTCAGCCTTTGAGCTTCCTGTAATGAGGAGGTCATCAACATATAACACAATGATCATTAATGAACCATTAACTAACTTCAAATATACATTTGGATCTGATTTTCACTGAACAAAATTTAGTGATAGCAATAAGCTATCGATCTTGGCATACCAAGCCCTGGGGGCTTGCTTTAGCCCATACAATGACTTTCTCAACCTGCACACAAGAGAAGGGTTAGTAGAAAAACCTTGAGGCTGCTGCATATATATCTCCTCAGTGAGATCTCCATCCAAGAAGGCACATTTTACATCCATGTGATGTACCTCCCATTGCCTTGAGGCTGCAATGGCTAGAGCTAGCCTGATGGAATCCATCTTTGCCACTAGGGAAAAGGTCTCATTGTAATCTATGACATGAACCTGTGAGTAGCCTTTGGCTACCAATCTAGCCTTGTACTTTAGTATTGAACCATCAGCAGAAAATTTGGTCTTATAGACCCACTTACACTGGACTAATTTTCTTCCTGGAGGAAGATCCACTAGCTCCCATGTGTTGCTCTTTTGGAGTGAGCTGAACTCCTCCTTCATGGCTGTTTGCCATCTTGGATCTCCTGCCACTTCTTCATATGTTTTAGGATTAGACTCCACCATCAAAAATAATTTTTCAGCAAACATAGGATCCTTCATGCACAGACCACTCTCAAATTGAGATCTAGTCCTCCTTGGGTCATTGGGATCCCCAGTTAGCTCTCCTGTTGCATGTAGTATCTTGGATGCCCATTTTGGCCTTGTAGGGCTGTTAGGGTCTGCAATAAACTCATCTCCATTAGACAAATCAGAATCATCATGTTCAACAAACTCTTTGCTTACTTCTTGAGGTTCAGGTGGTGAAGAGGCTTCACCAACTTCCACTGCTGCAAGGGGTTCCTCTTCAAACTGAACACACCTTTCAATGAAGGATTTGTTTGTGCTCAAATTTATCAATGTGTGCCCTTTTGAATCTTCAGAGTATCCAACAAAAAGACACTCTTGGATTTGGGGCTGCAAAGCCTTCCTCTTCTCTGTTGGAATTATAGCCCAAGCCTTTGAGCCAAAAATCCTGAAATGGGTCACATCTGGCTTGTGCCCACTCCATGATTCGAAGGGATTTATGCCATCAAGATGTTTGTGAGGCACCCTATTCTAGATATAGGCTACACAGTTGACAGCTTTGGCCTAGTACTTTGGTGGCAAAGTTTTGGCCTCCATCATGCATGTTGCCATCTCCTTCAGTGATCTGTTCTTCCTCTCAGCAACACCATTTTGCTATGGTGTGTAAGGGATAGAATGTTTCATCTGAATACCTACATCTACATAATAATTAATAAAATCAGACTTGACATACTCACCACCATTGTCAGATCTGAGGACCTTGAGTTTCCTTCAAGACTGGTTTTCAACCAAAGCCTTAAAGACTTTGAATAGGCCAAAAACTTCAGACTTGTGTTTCAGGAAGTGAACCCAACAATACCTGGAAAATTCATCAATGAAAGTCAATGCATATTTGTCCTGACTCATGGACATATGAGGGAAAGGGTGAGCAACATCACTGTGGATCAGCTCGAGGGGTGCAGAGGTTCTCTCATGACTAGCTCTCTCAAATTTGTGCTCTGGGTGTTTTCCTAGGATACAACCTTGGCAGACTCCTTTGGAAAATTTTATCTTGGGAAACCCTATGACCATCTCTTTTTCACTAATACCAGAAATATATTTGTAGTTTAGGATGCCAAAGATTTCTTTCTTCATTAGCATGAATCAGAAGAGTAGAGGGGTTTGAGTAAGGTAGGAAGTGTGAGAACATGTATACCTTTTGAGCATGATTTGAAACTCCTTTTGCAATGACTCTACCACTTGAGATCTCTGTGATCTCAACTTCATCGAGGGAGAATATGACCTTCTTAGGAGACCCAGTGTGGGTCATTTGGTACACTAACAGGAGGTTGGAGGCGAGACTAGGGACATACAGCACATTGCTGAACTAACCATGATCAAGATCTATCCTTCCTTTTCCCATACTTTCAGTGAGAGAGTCATCTCCCGGTACAATAGATGGTCCTTTCGACATGTCCAGTGAGAAGAAATACTCCTTAGTCGAAACCATGTGTCTTGAAGCTCCAGAATCAACGATAAAACTGGGTGAGCTTGATGTGCCAGCAACCAATGCATGAACTCTCTCTCTGTCATCTGAACTTGATCCTCCTTCTCTCTTCTTTGAGCTTTCTGGAAGGGAGATTCCATTCTTCTCCAGGAGCTGGGTCAGCATATCAATCTGCTTTTTCATACAAGAGCTTTCAGATTGATTTCCCTTATTGCAGTATGCGCACTTGTTCATTTCACCTTTGTTTTTCTTCTTCTGGTTATTCTTCTTGGGACCTTGTAGATCCTCCGGAGACTATTTCTTGTCTCTCTTTTACTCAGGTGGCTTTGTAGCTTTCTTTTTTGCTTTTTGAATCCACCTTTGAATCTCCAGCAATCAAAGCTTGATCTTTGGATGGTTTGATGGTGCCCATCATCACCAGCTTGTCCTGTTCTTGTGTGAGAGATTCCATGAAATCTGCAAGGCTAGGCATCTTCCAGGCTCGAGCTGTCAGTTTTTTGGTATAGAAGGTTGAAAAAAACACTAAATAGTCAGGGCCTAGCTTCGAGAGGATGGCCAGTAGGAGCTGATCATCTTTCTTTTCGATACCACACTGTTTCAGCTGCAAAACTAGTGCTTTGAACTTGGAGAAATATAGCTGCAGGGATTCAAAGCTATTTGGACTCAGAGAAATCAGCTCATTTTCGATTTGATGTTCCCTCATCTCATCTGTCTTTCCAAAAATATCAGCAAGATTATCCCATACTTCATTCGGTGATGTCAATCCATCAAGATGGAAAAGGAGGTCTCTGGAAATACTCAGACACAGGAGGCCATAAGCCTCATCCCTCCTGTTGTGCCATTTTATCTTCTTTGCGGCTGCATTGGGCTCTACTTCTGTTTCCATAGTCAACCTGTAGAGGCATTTCTCTCTCAACAGTATCTCCATCTCTGCTTTCCATTCAAATAAATTGAAGGGAGTCAAGATATTTTTCTGTGATTGATCCATAGCTTAGAAAATTTGTCCCGGCTGTCAGTAGAAGGTTCCCAGTCACTGATGTCGAACCTGCAAAACAATTTTTGAAGGAGAGAAAAAAACCTACAATGGATCTGATACCATGTCAAAATTGAACCTAGTGATAGATTAATTTTACTCACAACAATTAACAATTGATCATGCAAAATCACTCACAAAGAGACTGAAAATTGGAGATGAACACTAAAATGTATTAACTCAGTGTACAATAGCCAACCCAATAATAACATAGGCTATTGAATAAATAGAATACATCAAAGATTCGATTTCATGAGGATCAAATCAAATCTAGCATAAAGCAGGCTTACCAAAAATAAGCAAATCCCCCATAGGTGTAAAAAGCTGATCCCAAATCTGTCATGGAGCTCACGAATTGGAAAAAAGGCTTAGGAAACCTAAAGAGTGGTGGAATGGCAGCTTATACATGCTTTTGCATGGAGAAAATAGAGGAGTATGTGTAGGACAAAAAACTAGTCAACCTCAACTAGTCTAGCTTTTCCTTTTGCCTTAAAACACTGAAAAAGCAGGCAATCAAGCAGAAAAAGCGGAAGGGCACCTAGGAGGCCAGGAATAAATCAAAATTGATTCCTTTAGCTCTCCCATGTGCTACATGACTCAAATAAGCCAATTTTGACCATTATGGATAGGAAAAAGACAAATTGCACAAGGTGGGACACATGAACTAGGCAAATAAGACAAAAATAATTAAATTAATGTCTAAGTGGGTAAACTATGGGTTGATTATTCTAGCACTTTTTAACTGTGCAGCACATGGCCAAGACGATGCCACGTTAGTCAACAAATAATTTGCATGCTGTGGGTAAAAGCGTATAGTCCAGGTGAACATATTACTGAGAGAATGATTTCCAATCATTTTGTAATCGAAAGTTCCACCTTAGTCCATGTTCCATTGTCAACCTATCATGGACGTAATATGGGAAAACATAAGAATATTCATCTTAAACTTTTCCATAATACTCATCGAGAGCATGTAGGTTAATACGACCCTTTTTATACTTTGTGACTTGTTTACTTTCAAACAGTTATAACCTTAGTTTTAGTTAAGTATTTTAATAAATTTAAAAGGATTTCATAACATTCATTTGATGGTTACTTTCTTACAAACTAGCAATTACTCAGCCAAACAATTGAACCTAGCAAGGATAAAATCAATCCTTAACCTAAACATGTTATGCATGTAAAGGTGATGAAGAAGGCATTTAGTAAAACGAGTATAGAACTATAAATTATAGATAAACCATAAACACTTCATGTGTGAGGTCTAACCTATGACCCCTTGTTTATAGCAAAGATGATATTCAATCTTTAGACCAACTAGAATTCTATCTAAAGTTATGGTAGTTGTTGTTTATAAAAGAATTTCTTAAAGTTAATTTATGGTATATACCCTATATGATAGTGTTAATCTTTTACCTTTACATATTAAATTAGTAATGTAGTAATATTTGCTATTAAGCATGATAAGTTTTAAATTGCTTAAAGAGCTTGACATTGGGAATTCTTATAAATTTAATATCCTTAACTGGATAACATATTCCAAATAAATTATGGGCAGAGGGTCTTAATCCATCATCACTATTATAACCAGATTTGACAGTAGTTTTTGAGGATATAATTTCCTTAGAACATCAAGCTGGGAAGAAGGATTAAAAGTATAAAGACATAATAACTGTTGCACATTACTGTTACATTGCAAAAAAGTAACCAACAATTTATTAGGAGGTAAAGAGATTATGTTCACTTGTCAATAGATCCTTAACGTAATAACTCTGTCATTCTAATCTGCTTGCAAAAGAAAGAGTTGAGGCATTTGTTTCTACACATGACGACTCTGATAAATATCGAAGAGTTAGTACGCAATAAGAACTATAAATTGCATCTACTAGAAAGAAAGCAGCTGATGTCAACACTGATAGGACTAAATTTCATTTCCCTAGTGTCTTAAAAGGAATGACGATTCAATGGTTTTACCTCATAAAGCACTTGAAATTGAATAGCATATTTATTCTTTTATTGAGCTAATATTATTGTGCGACGGACTTATATCCGAATGCTTTAGAATTATTGACAAGAAGCACCCAAAATTATTACCTGTAAGTCTGTAAGAGCAGGAAAACGTTTTGCATTAGCTTGAAAGCTAAGTAAGGCCAGAATATCAAGACAATTGCACCTTGTGGTCACAAAGAAAAACAAGTCATTAAACTGAAAAAGAATTGTTCTATCAGAGAAATATAATCAAGTAGATAATTCAGCTAATGAATTCATTAACATATAACTAATTAAACAATTAGTTGACTGCATTTATGAAACTTATCTGTATTTAAAAAAAAAAAAAAAATTTAGAAAATTTGGGATTTTGACAGTACTAGTTCTGGAGCCAGCTAATCCTGGAACAGGAATCCCTAGTTTTCCAATTTCTTCTACAGAAATTCATGATATTGTTTCTACGGTATCTACAAAATTAATAATCCTATGTTTTTGAAACTTTGCATTGAGGTATCCTATCTTGTCTTCATTCCAAAAACATAGGTTTGAGCATAATTGGTTTCTCCAATTGGGACTTATGAGAGTTTTCCCAAGGTGACTTGTTTAGGACTGTTCATCATAACAAAGTTGTACAGACTTCCATGTGTCACTTTTTCATCATCAGGGTCTGAAACTTTTACCACATAAATTAAAGTCCATGCCCTATCTAGAAAATCTGATGAAATTTCACTTGGACCTTTGTATCCTGAGATATAGCAATTCTCCCTAGGTTTCCTGTTTAGGGATGAATCCCGGGAGAGGCTAGAACCCTCATTTGGAGGAATCAAATCTCCAAAAATATAGATAATATGAGGCTGAAATTTTTAAACATGGTACATCAAGAATTTATACTCAACCTGTGCAAATTTTGGCTCCTGAGCCTTCTTCAATCTCAAAATATAACAAATGTACCAAAAATACCAGGTTTAGTATTTTAGGGCTTTTTCAAGCCCGAGGTCAAACTAAGGTTTGACTTTCCCAGATTTTTACTAATAAGTGACAGAGTTAAAAATAACTAACATAAATGACTAATTTAGTCACGGCATAACAAATGACTAGCTAGAAGAATATGAGTTAGTCATTTATGTTAGTCATTTTTAATTGTGTCCTAGAAAATTGCAAATTTTAAAATGAAGTGTAAATCTTGTAAACTGTCCACCTTCTATTAGTAATATTGGTGCTATGCACCTCGATCTCCAGAGATCCAACAAAGCAATTGCATAAATTTTCTCTTGACCAACTATATCCTTGTTTCACCATTGAAGCAAACTCGATTAAGAACGTGTCAAAGGAAAATTAGGTTCCTACGTCAATTACAAATTAGGTAATAGATCGAGTACCATATTGATACCTAGCTAGAAGCATCATAGCTAGTTGTTGATCCTTCGACAATGTAAGAGTCCCTGTAAGTCCCATATGTCTAAAGTGATTTTCTAACTTCAATATAACTCTTTTCATGATTTGCAACCATCGAACGTCTAGCTGTACTAGTCGACATAGCTTCACCAGGATGATTTCCTTTAAAGTATCCTTGCTAGCAAGAATGAAATTCATAACTACATTTTGTAGGAATGTATCCAAGTAGTCCTTTCTATCATCATCCTTCTTCTTTTTAAGCCTAGAAAACAAATGATCACCTAGTGACCCATGGGTATGTTTGAAGTAGATGATATTTTCCATGAACTAATCCTTACAATAAAATTATTCTTCCAATAAAAATCAGTCAAGTCTTTTGGCCACAACAACATTTGCCACCCGCCTATTACATTAGGTAGGAGCCAAGGGGCTCAGTTCAATATCCACCAATTTGTTATTTGTAATGTATTGTTGAAACCAAGGGGCCATCTGTTTATCCCTAGATTTGGAGCCCCATGATTCCTTAAGTAGTGGTGGTAAATTTGAGGTCCCCCACTAGAATTTTGAGAGAGGAGCAACCAAGGACTAGACCACACCTTTCAATAGCCTCCCAGAAGTCCAGTTGATCAACATAAATCCCATAATAGTTAATAATGTGTAGGGGTGTATCCAAAACCCTACCAAAACATTTCAATAAGATACCCCCACAAATACGAAATGAATTAAGTGTAATACGAGCAAGGTTCCAAGCAAAAATAAGGACCGCTGAAAGGCATGTAGCATCAACCAAACAAAAATCCCATGTGGGAAAAATAATCCAGAGAAACTCCCTTGCTTTCAAACCAGAGACCATCATTTCCTAAAATAATAGGACATCCAGACAAACCAAATGTAATAATATCTTGAGGGCCGCAATCTTCGGGGTATCCCCCCAGACCTCTAACATTTAGGGACAATATCATCATTAGGTAACAACCTTTATGGCTGAATCTACTCTAAAAGGTCCGAAAACATCTAATAGTGCATCCTATGAATCCAAAATCTCATTAACAATTTTCTTGATTGTTGTCAACTCGTTTCCCCACATTGGCTAATATGAGTGGACTTTCCTCCTTCTCTTTCCATTGTTCTTCCTGATGGTTAAATTTACATTATTGGATAATAATGGGTACTCTAGGTCAGTATCCAACTTGGAGAAAAACAGGATAGGATCCTACAAGAAACTCCCCTAGGAAAATGGGAGGGAAGAATCAAATCATTGGAAGCCATGCCCACCACCACATAAAAAAATGTAAGTATGACCCTCCTCACCTTAAAAAGTGGTGACAAATAAACATGGGGTGACCTTGGGGAGTTGATATCTCTTATTCGAACCGATATAAATTACACTTTTTGTCCTTACCCACCAAGGATATGTCTTCCAACCCTATTTTTTTTATAAATAATTTTCAATCAAAATAAATATAAATAAGCATTTGGTGACCTTGGGGAGTTGATATCTCTTATTCAAACCGATATAAATTACACTTTTTGTGCTTACCAACCAAGGATATGTCTTCCAACCCTATTTTTTTTATAAATAATTTTCAATCAAAATAAGTATAACATCTTGCACACGAATGATACAATGAAACCGTAAGGCCATCTTGGCATCAAGTTCATTTTCCTTCCACGGGCTACAAAGGATAAAAAAATTGGTATTGTCCTTCACCTAAAGAGAAAAAATGGTAGAGGAACAACAAAACCTAACACGAGAATGGAATCTTAAGGCCATCTTAGAATCAAGTTCATTTTCCTTTCGCAGGCTGCAAAGGCTAAGAAATTTAGCATTGTCTTTCACATTAATAGAAAAAATGGTAGAGGAACAACAAAAATAGGGCACGAGTACGAACAACAACAACGATGGGCCAACGATGCAGGGACCTATTGTTGTAAGCTTCCCAAGGGCTCATCCCCAACTCCCACCTCTCAAATTAGAGGTCAAAGATGCTCGAGAAGGAATGGAACCTTGCAATATGTCGTAGGTGGGTTCTTTATATTCTCATACAATAATAAAATGTTTTGTAATTGTTTTCTGCTTGGAAACGAAGTTTTATCAATGGTTTCTTGTAGAATGGTTAAATTCAATTTTAATCCAGTGCTTATGTTCACTAGTATTGGTGGATAGGTATGATGATTTATAGTGGTAACGTTGAAGGTCTAGTTTATTAAGAGAGTAAGGGCAATTTATATAAGTCAGTCAACTATGTGTTTCAAAGGGTTAGTATTTGAATCATTTGGAACATTTCCCTGAATGCTTTCAGTGCTAGCATTCTCATTGTAGCAATGGTTGGTGCTAAAATCTGTGTCAAATTATGATATCTATTTCTGGATTGCACCATGTAGAAATTAGAATACCCAATGTTTTCGAATGGACACTCCACCCATCTTCAGGGATGCTAACTTGAAAACTACTTTTAGTGGCTTGTGTGGATTCATACATGTGCAATCAATGATATATCAGAATTATATAATACTTCATGTGAATGTGATACTCATAGAACAAGTTAAGAGTTGTTTTATTTATTATTGCATATTTTTATAGTTTTCTCAGGTCTGTATATCTCTAGGAGTTATAGTTGTTGGAAATATGTGAAGAATTGAAGATAAGTCTACTTCTGTAAGTCGATGTTCGTACCTCTATATTTATGAAAATACTAGTGAGTCTTCGGGACATACAAAAGTGAACCGATGAGCTTATACTATTCATGCCCCTCTTTTGAGTGACTTTTTTGCATCCTTTTCAGGAGGGTAATTTGGAGAGTGACATGGGTCACTGGCTTGATGGGACTGTTATGATCAAAATCGTAAATGAATAAAATGTGGTGATTGAAAAATATTTAGATTCTAGTGTGGACCTCTCCAATCTCAATGTGAATGTGGGTGTCTAATAAGCATTGAGTTATGTTGGAGCACCGAACTTCACCAGTTCACTATTAAATAAATTTTCAGTAAACAAAGACACCTGATCCAAACTATTCTCTTAAACTCACTAAAGGCTAATTTATATTATTAATAGAAATAGAAGATTCTGACCATGTCATTTGAAAAAATAAGTACAAAATAATAGAAAACAAGATTGAAAACTCATAACCTTGATAGGAATTTTAAAAAGAACAAAATCCCAACCATCAACCAAATCAATTACTGGAATGGGGAACATGTGGTATCAAATTAACCAAATAAAAATGGGATTACATGATAGATCCCAAAGGAATCTATGCAATCAAGACTATCATTGGGAAGCTCTGAGAAACATCCCCCAAGACTTCTTGGCCAAGGAGGCTAACTTTTAACTCTAATTTTCTCCAAAATCACACCTAATAAGATATTAAGTTTAGATGAATGTTTTGGATGTCGATACAATATTTTATCGATGTTTTATAGTAAATTGTTGATTTACCTAATATTGGAATACCTCATCGTGTTTGGAAAAAAATACTTGACATAATAGGAAATCAATAACTGGTTTACGTTACTAAGAAATTGATAACGTTTATCTTTGAACTGACTATGTTTAGGATTTTCTTTCCTTGTTGAATGAATCTTTGTTATACAATGATATCTTCTTTGTAAATAACTCTACTTGTTTCACTGCTTATTAACTTACCCAACATTTGGAAAGAGGTACAACCTACAAGGTATGGTAGATTACTCCACTATGAATCCTCAAATTCATTAAAAAATGTAAAGGTTTTGTCAATTAGAAGGGAAGGAAAACATTTATTGTCCATATTTTTGTTCAAACTTTCAATTCATGGCAAGCAGAAGTGTAAACTAAAACTTTAGATAGCTATAAACTTAAAGATCTGTCAAAACCACTCTGGGTATGCCAGAGGCCCAGATCTACAAACAGATAGGTAACTGAAAACTTTAATAGTGAGTAAAATAAGAATCTATGACACTCAAACCATTTGTTTTTCTTTATTGACTATAAATAAAACTATACAATAGAAATCACTACAAACTCTTGTTTTGTATGTCCTATGATAGACTCTGCCTATTTATATAGAGAAGTAGGACAAGGTTTATATTTATAATGCACAATATCTCAACCTTAGGTGCTTACAATGGAGCTCTCAGTGTTGATGTATATGTAACTTTGGAATGTATTCTTCTATGTATCCTATGTACTGTAACCCGATGTTTATTCCAAGATGTTTCTATTATGTATTTGAGTCATGTGGTCATACCCCGATGTTTCGATTGGGAGGATTAACAATGTAAACAAGTCATATCAAGTCATTAGGTAAGTCCCCACAGTTTTGGGGCACTTGAGTTATTATACACTAATTAAGGTGTAGGCTCGAGTAGTAATTATTAGGGTTGAGCCTACGTGTGAAATGACAACTTAAGTGAATGGACTAATATAAATAGAGAGTGTGTGTCTCTCTATTTATCACTTGTGAAGTACATCACTTGATCTCTCAAGTGTGGCACACCTTTGGAGAAGGAAATACTTTGGCTTGACAGAAGACAGAAGGCTACTGCTGTTTTGGGAGATCTCTTACTGTTTTGGTGTTGATTCTATCTTAGAGGAAGTTGCGGGGTTTTCTCCTTTATGGTTTCCCCGAGGAAAACTCTTTGTGTCTCTTGTCTCTTGTGATGTGATCATGTTTTATTGCTGTACTTGTTATTCTCTCAGTGAAAAGATCCTAAGATCATAATGCTAGCTTAATTGATGAAAAACTAACATGGTATCAGAGCTAACCTGAGAAGAAGACACTGTGCAGCTGCAGAGGCTAGGGATTCCTTATTTGTGGATCTTTCTCCACTATTTTTCAGCAAAATTAAGGTGGACTTACTCTCCTCCCTAGGGCGCATATTTCTGTCGAAACAGAATTCAATTCGGAGGATTTTCAGTTTTGGACCTGTCACTAGGGCCGGAAATTAGGGATTTTTATAGAAGAGGAATTTTTCAGTGAGCCCAGGCCTGGATTGTTCTCCTTCCAAAAATCGAAGTTAGGAACAAGTTTGAAGGCATTTGGGTGGACAGAACTCCGGAAAAGAAAAACCCTAGTTGCTCCTGAACCAGCTCTGCAGGATTTCAGCTCAAGCTTCAGATTTGACATCTTGAACCTGGTAAGATCTAAAATCCTTTGTGTTTCCATTTGAGGTTCTTATTTAGAGATGTCTCATCATACCAAGCTTGATGAAAAGCTTGAGGGGGTTGATAACTTCTGAGCTTGGAATTATAGGATCTCCCTGGTCCTGGAAGAGAATGAATTAGACTCCTACATTCATGAGGAGATTCCAGTTCCAGAGGGAGATGAGGAAAAGGATCTCCATAAGAAGAAGATGGTTATGGAAAATAGGATCATTGCTGATTCTATCAAGGATCATCTTATCCCTCAGGTGTCCTCTCTCAAGACACCTAAAGCTATGTTTGATGCCCTAACCAAATTGTTTGAAGGAAAGAACATCAATCAGAAGATGACCCTAAGAAACCAGTTGAAGAATGTGAAGATTCAGAATGCAGAAACTATCCAGTCATACTTCACAAGAGTTTCTCAAATCAAAGAACAATTAGAAGCTGTTGATGAAGAAGTGGAAAATGCAGAGATTGTCATGACTACATTGAATGGCCTCCCTAGGTCATGGGATGCTTTCATTCAAGGAATCTGTGCTAGGAAGAAGTTAGTCAAATTCAGCAAACTATGGGAAGAGTGCTCTCAAGAAGAAGCTCGGATAGTAGCTCGAGAAGAGAAGATGGGAAGTGAAGACCAAGCTCTTACAGTTCGCTCCAAGGCTCACTCCAAGAAAAGCAGAAGAAGACCTCATTTCTCCAAAGGTAAGGATTCTCATCCTAGAAGAGATATTTCAAATTTAAGATGTTATACATGTGATGAGATAGGGCACTTCGCAAAAGACTGTCCCAAGAACAAGGGCCACTCTCATAAGAAGAAGGGGAACAAAAGAAGACATCATGCTCATACTGCAGAGGATGATGAACCATCCAAGAAGAGATCCAGATATGAAAGTGAAGATTCTTCAAGCGGGGATGAATATGTTTTGATATAAGCTCTCACAGGTAACATTACTCATGGAAGTGATGATTGGTTGATAGACAGTGGTGCTTCCAAACATATGACGGGATTCAAGGAATCTTTTGTGAGATTGTCAGAACATGAATCACCCCACACGGTGAAACTAGGAGATGACTACCAATATCCAATAAAAGGTAGTGGGGAATCTTCATACAAGCTAGACTCTGGTAAGTCTCTAACAATGAAAGAAGTATTATTTGTTCCAAGAATCAAGAAGAACCTTCTATCTATTTCAGCATTGGATGCAAAAGGTATACAGGTTGCATTCATAGATGGTCAAGTCATCATGTGGTCAAAAGGAAATACTATCGATGATGCGGTAGTAATTGGAGAACAAGAAGGAGGCTTGTACAAATTGAAGGGCCATCCAGAACAAGCCTTGATCCATGATTCAGTAGAACCAAATGAGCTTTGGCATAGAAGGCTTGCACATGTGCATTACATAGCACTACCTATTGCAAGCAAAGCTATTAAAGGTCTTCAGAATTCCAAGCAAAGCATGATGGAGTTTGCAAAGGATGTGCGAAAGGGAAGAATACAAAGAAGACATTCCTAGCAGCGAAAGCAAAGCCAAAGGAATTATAGAAATCATCAATTCCAATGTATGCGGTCCAATGTCATCAAACTCACTAAGTGGGTATGCATACTATGTTTCTTTTATTGATGATTTTTCTAGAAAGACATGGATTTATTTTATGAAGAACAAAGATGAAGTATTCAGCAAGTTCAAGGAATTCAAAGTCTTGATCGAGGACCATACTGAAAAGAAGATCAAGACCATTAGATCAGATAATGGTGGAGAATTCACTTCAAATGAATTCAAGGAGCTATGCAAAGATTCAGGGATTAAGAGGGAGTTGTCCACTCCTTATAATCCACAAAAGAATGGGGTTGCAGAATAGAAGAACAGAACTATCATGGAAGCTGCAAGAGCTATGCTTCATGATTAAGATCTACCTATGCATCTTTGGGCTGAAGCTGGCAGAACAGCAGTGTATGTACAGAACCGTACTCCACATAGAGTACTTGAGAACAAGACTCCTGAAGAAGTCTTCTCCGGCAAGAAACCAGAAGTTAGCCACCTCAGAATATTCGGCTGTCCAGTGTACATACATATTCCAAAAGAGAAGAGAACAAAGTTAGACCCTTCAGGAAAGAAGGGCATATTTGTGGGATACTCTGAAAGCTCAAAGGCTTACAGAATCTACTTTCCAGGATTCAAGAAGATTGACATCAGCAGGGATGTGACATTTGATGAAGACACAACTTACAACAAATCCAGAAAGAGACCTGGTGAAGAACCTGAAGAGGCGGAAGTAGAAGCACCCAGGATCCGTGATACAATCATGAACGAAGAAGCTCAAGAAGAAGATCGAGAGTTCAAGGAACCACAAAGACCTATAGATCCACCTCTAGAAAAGAATCCTCATAAGAGGAAACCTGCTTGGGTACGTGAACTTATCCAAGGTGCGGAAAGATATGGGGCTCCAGATGAGGATCACAGAGAAAGAAAGAGAACAAGATCAAATTCCGGGTATGTAGCTTTACTATGTGATATTATTGATAAAGAACCTTCCAGTTATGAAGAAGTGGCAAAACAGAAAGAATGGAAGGATGCCATGATCGAAGAATATCAATCGATCATGAAGAATGATGTTTGGGATGTTGTCCCAAGACCAAAAGGGAAGTCAGTTGTCACTTCCAAATGGATCTACAAGATTAAGCATGCTGCGGACGGTAGCATTGAAAAGTATAAGGAAAGATTTGTAGCTCGAGGATTCTCTCAGAAAGAGGGAGTAGACTATGAAGAGACCTTTGCACCTGTAACTAGATACACTTCCATCAGATCAGTACTTGCTCTGGCTGCAGTGACGAAGTGGAAGATACACTAGATGGATGTCAAGACTGCTTTCTTGAATGGTGTAGTAGAAGAGGAAGTGTATGTAGAACAACCACTTGGTTTTGAGACACATGATAGAGAGTCTCATGTATGCAGATTGAAGAAATCCCTGTATGGGTTGAAACAGGCACCCAGGACCTGGTATGGCAGGATTGATAGCTTTCTATCTAGTTTAGGCTTTACCAAGATTAAAGTAGATTCCAACCTTTACTACAAGGTTGAAGATGGCAACCCAGTGATGCTTCTATTGTATGTAGATGATCTATTTGTGACAGGTACAGATGGATTGATTGCTGATACGAAGAGAAAGCTTGCTGCTGAGTTCGAGATGAAGGACCTGGGGATGATGCATTACTTTCTAGGTATGGAGGTGTGGCAGAGTACAGATGGAATCTTCCTTGGACAAGGGAAGTATGCAGTAGAGATCTTGAAGATATTTGGGATGATGGACTGCAAGGCTATGGCTACACCTATGGCATCGAACCTGAAGCTATTAAGTGATGCTTCTTCAGAGACGGTTGATGCTACGATGTATCATCAGATGATTGGGTCATTGATGTACCTGACGAACACGAGACCAGATATTTGCTTTGCTGTGAACACCTTGAGCCAGTACTTGACAGATCTGAGAAGTGTTCACTTGGTTGCTGCAAAGCATATTCTGAGGTACCTGAAGGGTACGGTTGATTATGGGCTCAAGTATGATGCAAATCATAAGATTAACCTGGAGGCTTATGTTGATTCAGATTGGGTAGGCAGTGCCATCGACAAGAAGAGTACTTCAGGATGTTGCTTCAGTTTGGGATCAGGTGCGATCTCTTGGTTTAGCAGGAAGCAATCCTGTGTGGCACTGAGTACAACTGAAGTTGAGTATGTCGCAGCTTGTTCAGCTAGTTGTGAGGCAGTATGGCTGTGGAAGCTACTGTCTGATATATTTGATCTCTAGTTGGATGCTACTTGTATACACTGTGACAACTAGAGTTGCGTGAAGTTGTCAGAAAATCCAGTGTTCCATGACAGGTCGAAGCATATCGAGATCAAATATCACTATATCAGGGATATGGTGCAGAGAGGAGCAGTGAAGCTCCTGTATGCTGCGACGGAGGAACAGATAGCTGATGTATTGGCGAAGCCATTGGCTAGGCTGAAGTTCGAGTACTTGAGAGAGAGACTTGGTGTTCTCCAGGTCGAGGCTTCCTCCCAGAGACAGTGATGAGACCCATAGCCATTCTGACATGGTGATAGGATTGGTTCCTTCCATGGTCAGATGTAAGGGCTAAGCCATTCCGTCATGGTGAGAGGATTGGTTCCTTCCATGAATGATATGAGTGCTGAGATCTATAGCCATTTTGATGAGCAGGTCAGATGTAAGGGTTGAACCATTTTGTTCATGGCTAAAGGATTAAGTTCCTTCCATGTTAGATGTGAGTGTTGGCCATTTCGACGAGCAGGTTGTATATAAGTGCAGTGCCATTACGACATGGTGAGAGGATTGGTTCCTTCCATGGTCGGATGTAAGGGTAGTGACATGGTGAGAGGATTGGTTCCTTCCATGGGCAGGATGCCACATCCAGCATGAAAATGGAACAGCTCTGTGATGCCACATCTGGTATGAAAAGGGACCAGCTCTATGATGCCTCATCTAGTATGAAAAGGGACTAGCTCTGGGAAGACTCATCTAGTTTGAAAAAGGACTAGCTCTGAAGTGGATGCCACATCTGGTTTGAAAAAGGACCAGCTCTGTGATGCCACATATGGTATGAAAAAGGACCAGCTCTGTGATGCCTCATCTAGTATGAAAAAGGACTAGCTCTGGGAAGAATCATCTAGTTTGAAAAAGGACTAGCTCTGAAGTGGATGCCACATCTGGTATGAAAAAGGACCATCTCTGTGATGCCTCATCTAGTATGAAAAAGGACTAGCTCTGAGATGGTACATCCAGTATGAAAAAGGACTGGCTTTGTAAATACTTCCGATGATGAGTAGAATCATGAGATAACACCAATGTTGATCCAGATCGAGTGATGATCCAGATCCAGTAATGATGATCCAGCAGTAAAGATCCAGATCGAGTGATGATCCAGATCCAGCCCAGTGATGATGATCTAGATCGAGAGATGATCTAAATCGAGTGATGATCCAGATCCAGATGACTTGAAGATGAAGATGACTTGAAGACGAAGATGAATTGAAGATGACTCAAAGACGAAGATGATCCAGTTGATACAGAGAAGAAGACCAGTGCTGAAAATTGTGTTGAAAGAATACCTTCCTAGTTAAGAGGGAGTGTTGATGTATATGTAACTTCGGAATGTATTCTTCTATGTATCCTATGTATTGTAACTCGATGTTTATTCCGGGATGTTTCTATTATGTATTTGAGTCATGTGGTCATACCCCGATGTTCCGATCAGGAGGATTAACAATGTAAACAAGTCATATCAAGTCATTAGGTAAGTCCCCACAGATTTGGGGCACTTTAGTTATTATACACTAATTAAGGTGTAGGCTCGAGTAGTAATTATTAGGGTTGAGCCTACATGTGAAATGGCAACTTAAGTGAACGGACTAATATAAATAGAGAGTGTGTGTCTCTCTATTTATCACTTGTGAAGTACATCACTTGCTCTCTCAAGTGTGGCGCACCTTTGGAGAAGGAAATACTTTGGCTTGATAGAAGACAGAAGGCTACTACTATTTTGGGAGATCTCTTACTGTTTTGGTGTTGATTCTATCTTAGAGGAAGTTGCGGGGTTTTCTCCTTTATGGTTTCCCCGAGGAAAACTCTTTGTGTCTCTTGTCTCTTGTGATGTGCTCACATTTTATTGCTGTACTTGTTATTCTCTCAGTGAAAATATCCTAAGATCATAATGCTAGCTTAATTGATGAAAAACTAACACTCGGCCTGCATGCATGCATGCATTGGGTTCCTTAGAATCTGTAGCTTAACTAGAAAAGGTCAAAACATTCAAAGTGTCTTCCTTATGTCTTTGGGATCAAATCTCCCTTATAAAACTAGAAATACACTTCATTAAAGCACTTTTCATAAAACTGGAAAAGAAAACTCAAAACAGAAAAGCAACTTCTAAATCTGAACTGAACCTAATCTACTAATTCTGGACAACAGCCTAAAATACACAAAAATATCATAATTTCGACTAGCGCATCATTTTCCACCTTATGCGACATATTTGACCTTACACATCATTCGTGATGCTCCACATCTAACTTACCCCAAAACTTCCTATCAACATGACCCTAACACAATCTTGTGGATCTCCCTCGAGCCACGTCAGCTGAACATGGTGTATTCACTGATATTTTGTTTGAAGGCCTCATACTACTAGGTGATCTCCTTGACTGGCTCTTTGACCTTCTCAGCCATCTCCACAATTTATTTCAACTAATGGTCTACGATCTTGTCAGTAACACCCTTTTTTCCTTCCTAAACTGCTTGCAGTGTAGAAACTACCTTGACTGAAGCTGCGCTACAATGTCTCGGAACTCATCCATATAAGTATTATGCCTCTGCTGATGATCCCTTACCTTTACAATGTGCTATTGTAACTCCTTCATCTCTGTAGACTTGGTGATCTAAACAACTGGTGGCATCTCTCTAAGTGGTTTCTTCAATGTTTCCAACTGCCCCTTGGCCTCCTGGAACTGCTTTGTCAGTTTCTCCAATTTCCTGTCTTGGACTACACTAGCTCAAAATTGTGTAGTCTCATCAGTTACTTTTTTTGCTTCCTATTCCATTTCCTCCATCTACATTGCTAAGTCCTCCACGGCGCTTTGCCTCTCCTCTACTTTTTATGGTGGTGTTTCTGGATGTATTAGGCTATTCAAATATTATTTTTGTGCTCCATTTGTGCAACTATTGTCCCAAGTCACTGCACTTTTGCATCTTCATCTCATTTGTAGCACCTTTCAGCACTCGTTCACAGACATAAAAAATTGCTTTCTCCAAACACACCTTGATGTCCTAGAGTTGTTCTTTCTCCACTATCAATTGATCCTGCTTCTTTTTTAGCACCTTAATCTCATGTGCTTTATCCTCTGTCAGTTGCTCTTGTTCCTTTTGCAATGACTTAATCTCTTGGTGTGCTTTCTCCTCTTTCTCCTCCGACCACAAGAATCAATCACTGATAAATTGTTTCACTGTCTTCCAACTCTAGATTGGAGATCCTCTGCATGTGCACCAATTTCTGTGTCGACAATGCATTGAGGTCCACAGAAACATCCTGAAACTGTCACAGTGAGGTGTTGAGATCCTCATTATTGGTCTTGATCGCATGCGACAAAATTTTCACATTCCTAATCCACCTCCTAGTGTCGATCATGCCAATCCTCTCCACAATATATGCCTTCAGTTCCTTAGTCATAACTACATCAAATAAAGAGTCAAGGTGAGTTCTTAGCTCACCAAATCCATATGTTGCTTCTTCATCTGTTCATATGTCACATGCGTTGCACTTGTAATGGCCACAATGAGACAATTCAACTGTGCCACAATCGTAGGGGTTGCGCTACTTGTTGCACCCTTCTCCTTTCATTTCTTCGTTCTTGATTCTTCAAACGCTCGCTCTGCTTCTAAGTCAATGGGGGTCCACAATGATGCTCCATATGAATCATGGTTGCTCTGCTGGTTTGGATCAGGTATAGGATCAACTAATGCATTCGTTGGTGGACCTGCTAATACTTCCTCTATGTTGGCAGGTTCTCTTAAGGATGTAGGCCAATCATCAACAATTGTCTCTAGGTTTGCATCAAACAACTTATATGGTGTCGAAAACCATTTCTTATCTAGTTCACGCTGCACCTGCACATGAATGGAGTGTGGGCCAATCACAAAGTAAGAAATCCACTAAAATTTCATGACGGCCTCCTCAGATAGTCGTGGAATTTTCATAGCTGCAACTTGCAACATTTCCCAATATATACCAAACTGAATAGAATAGTCCTTAATTCGATCATATTTCTTCACCCACCAAAGGTTCTGGTAGCATTCCCCCTTGCAAACCTTTACTGCATCCACATCCATCCCTTGATAATATTCCGGCTCCATGCAAGCCACGAGCGCAATCAAAATCAGCATCCAACTATATGTGAATGACCATTGCCTCGCCTAGACTTCCAATGCATCATCTACCAACCGGTTCATTATAAACAACAACTAGTTCATCTATACTCCTTGCGCGCACTGCTCTTCGCATGCAATAACCTCTAAATTACATTAGTTGGATCAGTTCATTCTCACTATCTTGCTAGCCAAAATTGGCACTACAATGGAGAAAAATGGATCATTTATTTTGTCGACGTGATACTCCCTTCCATCACGCTACAAGTGATATTTATTCTTTAGTGTTGTGACCAATATCTTATCATTGTATTTCCCCTTGAAATACTATGAAGGGTTGGGCCCATCCTTGGGAAACCCTGATTTCTGAAATGATTTCCATGGTGACAGAGACCGACCAGGATTGATTCAGATGCACATGTTTTAAGTAGTTGTTTTTTTAACATTACTACTTCTAGTACCTTAGATGCTTAAGTCGAAGCTAGTCAGGTTGTTGCCAATTTGAGATATGGGTAAAATATGGAAGTGTAACAAATTGATATTTATTTTTGTATGATTCTATTAGTTTAGCCAATTGTCATAAATGAATTACCACTTCTATCTATAATGAAACATCCAGGTTCCACAGTCAAGGGTGTAATTTGTCCAATCAGCCAACTTTCTCGCAAACATAGCTTATGCACAAGATGCTAGAATTTATGGCTTAGAACAGAAGTACGCTAAGATGAATCAACGCATAGATCCATTTTACATCAATACAAACAAGAATACAGTCATAAGGGAATAGGTCTAGTTTTTATTAATCATAATATAATACATGTACAGAATATAGTATGTGCTTGAAATTTGAATGCTCCAGTCAGCTCTAAAGTCAACTTGCTAGTACTAACAACTTTTAAATCTTTGGCTAATCTGATGCTAGTGGTTTCCATGCTATTTATTCCCTACACTGGCTGATTGTCCAACATCCTCAAACTCTTCAGTTCCCTACACATTGATTCGTCATGTAGTTTTGTCTCTTCAATTTCACATAGTGCTTCATATTTGCCCCTAATGATTCATCTTCCCTCATGTGATCTTTGATCTTCCTTTAGTGTGTTGACTGACATGCAGACTTGCTATGCTTCTCATGTGCATTTTCTATCATTCTTGTACTAATGCTATCATCGTCACTTTTCTTAGCTATTCATGAGCTTTAACTTCTGCTCCTGAACTACCATGTTTTTCTCTTGCCACGCCTGCACTTTAATTCTTGTTGTGATTGGTTTCTGTCATGGACTTTGTTTGATCATGCTTTCCTCTCTTTGTTGCCTGTGGTGCTTTTTCTGATGTCAGAGTTTCCTCTTGTGCTTTCTTGGCATGTTCCCATACTTAATATTTTCATGGATGCTCCATCACTGGGCTACTGGTCTCTTTTCACTGAAGATCATGTTATTGGTCAAGGATAGCCTTTGGATATTTAAATAGTATGGAATTTGTCCCTTAATTTGATAGACATTATTATGATTGAGTATTTGTTTCCTATTTTTTATCAGAAAGCCTATATTGTTGCTCTATATTGATGAATTTCGAATTTGACATGTCTTAAGATGCCTGTAAAACATGTATCTGAAATTTACTGGTGTCTCCCACTGATAATGAAAAATGAAATCTAGGATATATATTCATATTCTAGGGCTTGCAATAAGATTCATTTGTAATTGTAATTTGTTTTTCTTATGGCCTAATTTAGAAAGAGATATAATGGCAGGTTTTATTAGATCATGGTTAGTTTTCCATAAAGGAGAATCGGCGATTTACAGAAGACAATGATTTTGGCTCAACAAAATTTTAATAGTTAGATTGGATCATAGTGATGAAGAATGGGAAGAGGTACTCATCACTAAATCTCTTTGGTAAGAGTATTTGTAGTATTTTTATTAGCTTTAGTTACAGGGAAAATTGTACATAGCTCTCAGGGATTAGTTTATCATAAATACTAGTTACTGGTAAGTTGTAATAGTAATAATTATGTAGTTTGTAGATTGATATCTATAATAAATTTGTTTGAATATCATCATTGTCAAGCAATAACAACTTCTTAAAGGGTGATAGCTCAATGGTAGAGCTCTTGCCTAGTTATAGGTAGGACATTGGTGGTTTGATTCCACTGTACCCTATCATAAATTTGTGACTACAAAAACAACTAAACTTGCATATATATGACTATTAGTAGCTAATTTCCCGTATCTTAGTCATATTTCGATTAGTCATTAATATGTTAACATCTAGTAGTTTATTTAGTCGTATATTTGGTCATTAATGGTTGCAATCAATGACTAAATTAGCGACTAAATCAATGACCAATGACTAAATCTTTGACTATCAATGACTAAATCAATGACTACTAAGTCAAGCTATTAATGACTAGTAAAAAATGACTAGCTATAAGATAGTTGAAATTTGCTACTATTAGTCACCGACTCAAAAATAGTTGTTTATAGCCTGATTTTAGTCATTTTTTTAGTCATTAATTTCTCATTTTCTACTAGTGTATGTTGGATTTTTTTCATTTAAGAAATATGATCTTAGGATCTTATCTGAGAGAATAACATGCACACCAATCAATCACACGATACAATAGACAAAAATATTTTCCTCGAGGAAACCATAAAGGAGAAAATGATGCAACTTCCTCAGAGATAGAATGAGCACCAATGGCAGTAATAAGACCCAAAGACAAAAATATGATCTCCAACATATTTTCTTTCTCTCACTTGTGTGAGCTCCACTTCTCTCACCTATGTTCTATATTTGGGTGAGTGTGTGTGTCAAATAGAGAGTTTCACTCTCTATTTATACTAGTTTCTGACTTGACGATTACTTAGCAGGGCTGATCTCTAGGAGAGTCAAATAACCCTAGTGCCCCTTAACTATGGGGACTTTGCCCCCCTAATCAACCAGGAGAGTTAAGCTCAACTCAATTGTGGGTTTGATTTCCTTGACTTACAACGGAGGGTTAACCTAATTGACTTTGCATGACTTTATTATATTAATGACTCTCCCAATAGGAACATCGGGGTACATTGAAATATGAATGATTCTCCCGATAGGAACATTGAGGTACAATATAAGTGAATACATTCCAATTTTACAAATACATCAACACTCCCTCTTAATTAGGAAGGTATTCTCTTGACACAATTCATCACCGCAAGTCTTCTTTACTGGATCATTAATCAAGGCTGGATCATCATCAAAGATAGATCATCACTGGATCATCATCAAAGTTGGATCATCACTGGATCATCATCAAAGTTTGATCATCACTGGATCATCATCAAAGCTGGATCATCATTGGATCATCATCAAAGTTGGATCATCACTAGATCATCATCATCAATGCTTCCGCTATCTCGATTAACTGGTGCTATCTCTCAATTCTTCTTGTCATAGGAAGTTCTATAGAGCCAACCCTTTTTCATGTTGGTTGTAAGCCTAGCCTCCACATAGGTATTCATCTTCTTCAGCACTTATATCTTACCATGGGAGGGACACATCCATCATCCATGTCAGAAAGGCCCGCCCAACACTTACATCTAACCATGAGAGGATAAATCCAACATCCATGTCAGAAAGGCACGCCCAACACTCACATCCATCGGCATGGTAGGACACACCATATACCATCCAAGGAAAGGTCCAACACTTAAATCCATTGGCATGATAGGACACACTATCTATCATCCAAGGAAATGCCTAGCACTTACATCTACTGGCATAGTAGGAAAGACCCTCTACTATCCAAAGAAAGGCCCATAAATTACATCTAACCCAATCAGAAAGGCCCAGCACTTACATCCTCTGGAATAGTAGAACACAGTATCTATTATCCAAGGAAAGGCTTAACACTTACATCCACTAGCATGGTAGGACATACCATCTACCATCCAGAGAAAGGCTCTACACTTACATCCACTGCCATGATAGGACACATAATATATCATCTAGGGAAAGGATCTGCACTTATATATGACCATGGGAGGACCCACCTACCACCATGTAAGAAGGGATCTGTACTTACATCTGACCATGGGACGACCCACTGACCACCATGTCAGAAGGGCTCTGCACTTACATCTGACCATGGGAGGACCTGCCTACCACCATGTCAGAAGGGCTTTGCACTTACATCTTACCATGGGAGGACCCGCCTCCCACCATGTCAGAATGGCTTCGCACTTACATCTCCTCCCCTTGGAAGGAACCTTGATTTGGAGAACACCAAGATTCTCCCTGAAGTACTTGAATTTCTTTCTGGCTATTTCTATCATAGAATCACATCGGGGCTGATTATGTCCAAGGATAACCTGCGATATTCTCCAATACTAATTACATCCAAGGACAACCTACAGGACTGTTTACATCTGAGAAACCTATGATCTTCTCTAGAATTTATGCTCAAACAACCTGCCTCACCTGCTATGCTAGAAATCCCTCTTTTGAGATATATCAATCTAGATCACATACTGAAGCTTTACTGCTCCTCTCTGCATCATACAAAAATGCAAGTCAGATTAATCAAATAAAATAGTAGTTTTCAAAAGAAACACATTACCTCCGAAATAGCTGAGCAAGTGGCAACATATTTTTCCTCGGTTGTACTCGGTGCCATGCAGGACTTCTTCTTGCTAAAGCAAGAGATCACACCTGATACCGTACTGAAGAAGCACCCTAAAGTGATCTTCCTATCAATGGCACTTCCTACCCAATTCAAATCCACATAAAACTCTAGATTAATCTTCTGATTCACCTCATACTTGAGCCCATAATCAACTATACCCTTCAGGGACCTCAGAATATGCTTTGCAGCAATCAAGTGAACATGTCTCGAATCCTTCAGGAACTGGCTCAAGGTGTTCACAACAAAATAAATATCTGGTCTCACATTTGTCAAGTAAATCAAGGACCCAATCATCTGATGATACATCATAGCATCAACCGACTCTGATGAAGCATTAATCAATAGCTTCATGTTTGATGAAAAAAGGTGTGGTCATGGCCTTGCAGTACATCATTCAAAACCTCTTCAGGATCTCTACTGCATACTTCCCTTGTATTATGGAGATTCCATCTGCATTCTGCCACACCTCCATGCCTAGAACGTAGTGCATCATATCCAAGTCCTTCATATTGAACTCAGTATTAAGTCTCCTTCTTGCAACTCTAATGAGTTCCTCTTTTCTATCAGGAACAAGTCATCGACATATAATACGATCATCACTGGTCTTCAACCTTGATGTAAAGGTTGAAAACCACTTTACTCTTAGTAAATCCTAGAGCAATCAATAAGCTGTCCATCATGTCGTACCATGTCGAGCCTCAGGATCTTCTACAGTCACTACCTCTGAAGTGGAGCATCATTTTCCCTCTGCCTTTCATACTCTATGTACTGAAACATCATACTTTGGAGTGACAAGAAGCATCCTCTGCTACTATTATTCTATGCATCCATCTAGGGTCACTAGATACCAAGATCCTCTATCTTGAACCTTTTCTAGAGTTATTCTTGCACCCGTCTATGAGCTTGTCATCCTCTATAGGATTTCATCTTCAAGCTTGTAGCAAAGGTTAATATCTTCATCACTCTAGGTGATCTTCAAGCTCCTCATGTATGTGTTGTCCCATGGGTGTCTTCCAAGTTCGTACAAGGCATTCTTTAATTTGCACACATGAATTTTCCTGTCATGTGCCTCAATTCCCATTGGATGTAAATGCCTCTTCATAGTCTATGTCTTCTTTCTGTGAGAATCCCCATGCTACAAATATTTCCTTGTATCCCATCATGTTTCCATCTCCTGGATGTTGGATCTTGCAGATCCACTACTCACTTCCCTTTAGGTCTCGATACCGCATCCTAGACATCACTCTTCTTGAACTGGTACTCTCCTTCCCTTTCTTCTTGGCTACTTCTTCATTGCCGGAAGGATCTGCATCAATGATGTCACTCAATAGTGTCACATAGATAGAGTGTGTCTGTGGCCTCATCGTACTATTCTTCATTTTGGATTATTTCTTGAACTGTTGTCACTGGTTCTTCAGAACAAGCCTCATCCTTATTTTCTTGTAGGCGATCTTTCCTACAAGTCGAATGCATTAGTTATATGGTTAGAAAAAATTCATAATGGAAAATTCTTATGCATAAAGATATGATCATGCAATTATTTTAGCCAATACAACATTCATCCATATCTCACGAAAAATTTATAGATGCCTTCCATCTCTACCAAGACATCATTGAGATTGTGCACTAATCCAATATGTCAGCAAAGAGGTTTCATTCTAGATAAGTAGCAATGTAGAGTTGTATAGCACCATGAGGTAGTTACACATCATGTGCATATTAGTAGTATATTGTTATTAATGCAAACATTCTATCATTCTATCATGCATAACACATCAATTGAATATAAAGAAATTCATAACAAAACAATATCATGAAATAACAATTGAATACTTATCTTTTATTCATTTCATGAGTGACTCGATTCTTGAGCCTTCTGCTTCATCATCTTCATCATTCATGACATCATCGTTTCTTATCCAAATGCTAATATGGATAAGAGGTTCTTCAAGAATTGAGTTCTTCATATTCCTAATTGCTTGAGGAATCTTCTTTGAATCGTGAGAGCTTGATCTTCAGTTGCTCCCATCTTTTTTTCTCTTATTATGAGTTTAGCTTCTTATTTTGTTCACTCTTCCCAAAGTTTTCTGAAGTTAATCACTTCCTTCTGGCACACATTCCTCGAATGAATGAATCCCATGATCTTGGGAGGCCATTCAATGTGGTTATAACAATATCTTATTCTTCTTCGATTCCTTTCTGATAGCATCAAACACTTCCTTTTGGTGTCTTCAAGGATGACACATGAGGGATGAGATTATCTTTAATAGATTCTACAATGATTCTCTTGGCTCTTGCCATGGCATCATCTCCCTCTAACTCCTACAGCTTTCTTACTGAAATACTGATCCAAGTCAATTTCTTCAAGGAGCATGGAGTTCCTATACTTATTCCAATTTATATTCTTTCCTTCAAAATATCTTGGTCAAGGTATCAAACATCTCTTTAGGTGTCTTTAGGGAAGACACTTGTGGTATAAGGTGATCCTCTTGGCCTTGAAAAGGTTCTTCTTGTGTAAGGCTTTAGCATCATCTCCCTCCGCAGCTAGAACCTCTCCACTTATGTAAGTGTCCCATTCATTTCCTTTAAGGACCAATGATATCCTACACTTCCATGCTTGGAAGTTGTTAGCTTCACTAATCATTTCATCAATATGGTGTGATTAATCATTTTAAATGAGAACCTCAAATGTAAATAGAAAAATATTAGATCTTACCGATTTGAGGTGTCCTTCATGGTTTTGGAGCTAGCTGATCTTGGGTTTGTTAGAGAAACCCTAATTTTCAAAACTTGGAATCTTTCAAATCTTATTGGATAAAAAGATGGGCCTCTTCAAGGTGATGTTTCCAATGTACTCCTTTTCTGAAATCAGTGGATGAAAGCTCATGAAACAGGAAGCCATGCTTTTCCAATTTCTTATGCAGAAATGCTTGATATTGTTTCTACGGTATCTATGAAAGTAATGCTCCTCTATGTATGAAACTTTGCACTGAGGTATCCTCTCTTGTCCTTGTTCCAACACCATAGATTTGAGTAGAATTGATTTCTCAAATTGGGACTTATGAGAGTTTTCCCTATGTTACTTTTTTAGGACTATTCAGCATAGCAAAGTTGTACATCCTGCCATCTGTCACTTTTTCATCATGAGGGTCTGAATCGTTTACCACAAAAAGTACATTCTATTCTATATATAGAAAATCTTACAAAATTTCATTTGGACCTTTGTATCCCGAGATATAGCAATTCTCCCTAGGTTTCATGTTTAGGGATGAATCCTGAGAGAGGCTGGAGCCCCAATTTGAAGGAATCATATCTCCCAGAATATAGAAAATTGGAGGCTAAAATTTTTACACAGGGTACATATGGAAGTTATACTCAGCCTGTGAAAATTTTGGCTCCTGAGAATTCTTTAATCTCAAGATATAGAAAATGTACCAAAACTACCAGTTTTAGTATATTAGGATATTTTTCAGACCCAGGGTCAAACTAGGGTTTGACTTTCCCAGAGTTTTACTCAACCAAAAACTTTGACCTTGTTCTCTAAAATTCGATTTTGATGAGGAGAGAAATCCTATGTTGGGCTCACTCAAAAATTCCTCTTCTATAAAAAGCCTTAATTTCCTGCAGCAAAAACTGAAAATGCCCGAAATAAAATTAGGCTTCAACAGAAAGATGCGCCTTTCAATGGAGAGTTAGTATAGCCTGCTTTTGATGATGGATTGTGGAGAGATACCAAAAAATTAAGAAGCCATAGCATCTACAACTACACAATTTTTTCTTCTCAGGTTAGGTCTGATACCATGTTGTATTTTTATCATTTAAGCAATATGATCTTATCTGAGAGAATAACATGCACAACAATCAATCACAAGAGACAATAGACAAAAATATTTTCCTAGGGGAAACCATAAAGGAAAAAACCCTGTAACTTCTTCAGAGATAGAATGAGCACCAATGGCAATAGTAAAACCCAAACATGAAAACATGATCTCCAACAGTTGTTCTCTCTCTCACTTATGTGAGCTCCTCTTCTCTCACCTATGCGCTATAGCTGGGTGAGTGTGTATGTCAAATAGAGAGTTTCACTCTCTATTTATACTAGTTTCTAACTTGACAATTACTTACTAGGGCCGAAATCTCTAGGAGTGTATTATAACCCTAGTGCCCCTCAATTGTGGGGACTTTTCTCCCCTAATAGACAAGGAGGGTTAACCTCAACTCAATTGTGGGGTCTATTTCCCCAAATTACAATAAAGGGTTAAACTATTTGACTTTGCATGACTTTATTATATTAATGACTCTCTCGATAGGAACATCGGGGTACAACAAAATATAAATGATTCTCCTGATAGGAACATTGGGGTACAATATAAATGAATACATTTTGAAGTTACAAATACATCAATTGTAAAAGGGTGACCATTTCCTTGTTGTTGGGCCCAACATGCAACTGCAGATGCAGTTTGTACTGCAACGAAAAATACAACTGCAATATAATCAAATGTAGATGTTTCTGCAGCAGCCGAATCCTCCATACTAGCAATTCAATCAACCACAATATGAGGATTAAGGAGGATTCCATGGAGGATTTTGAGGAGGATGAGGGGGAGGATTTGGTCAAGGATGAGGACAAGGTCGTGGACCAGTGCAATGTTATAATTGTGGAGTATTGGGACATTATCAGAGATATTTATTTCAGTTGCAAGCATAGTGTACTTATTGTATTGTTGTTGACCGCACTATTAAAAAATGTCCACAACTGATCGCGAAGTGGCAAGAAGGGAATGTTCCAAAGTTGCAGAACTAGAACCAGAACGAGAACCAGTTGCAGAGTCAAAACTAGAACCAGATTCAAAATGAGAACCAGAACATGAATTAGAACATGAACCAACCTATAAATCTATCATTGAACAAGAATTAAGGACTGACAGTTGTGACAATCTCAGTAGAACCCAGAATGCAGGATGTTGATGTTGTTGTTAGCACTCACAGAGGTGCAACGAAGGGATAAGATAGCCCATTTCCACAAATCTAGTTGGATGGAAAGAGGGTGTAGTTCAATGTCACTGCTAAAAAAATACATTCATGGAAGCAAGTGATGTGATGAGAAGAGATCCTGGTAAGTTGAATGTCTATGAAATGCTAACTTCTTTTGATTCAACTTCTGTAGCAGGACCATCGCGACAACATGGTACCTCGAAAACATTCTTTGAAAGTTTCTTATCGCTAGCAAGAGATCCTAATGGTCTTGCTGAGATTGAGAATCTATTGCATCAACTGGCCAAGGGACAGAAAGAGTCCACAGTGAATACTTTACATAAGAAAAATACCAAAAAAGAGATGCGCATGGATATCCAAATTGAGGACTAAGAGGTAGATTCATTCATATTGGATCTAGGATCAAATGTTAATATTATACCAAGGAATACATGACAAAATATGGGGATCCCATAGTTGTTTTGGTCCCCCGTACAGCTATTACTGGATAACCAGGCTAGAGTGACACTGATTGGGTGAGTTCTGTACCTTTCTGTGGAAGTTGAAGGGATGAAGAATTATACTAATTTTGATGTTATTGAAGTTGTTGATGGAGTAATATTGTATCCTGCATTTTTTGGGATTGGATGTTCCAATGATAACTTGGAAGTGATTAATTTTAAGAAGCGCATGATGATCTTTGAAAATCAAGAAATCAGAGTCATAGCTCCGATGGATCCGAATGAAGGGTGAAGGTATGTTGAACCGGTGAAAGATGAAGCTGTTAGAGGATGGGATCATGCATATAACATTTCAGAGGATTACATCGATGGGGAACTTTGTTGTCGTAGCTCCAGTTCTACGTCTTCTAACTCTAATTATGATTTAGAGAATTGGAAGAATCACATGCATGAGGTATCACTAAGGAACTCTGGTTTGATTACTCAGTCGTTGTACCAAGTCGCGATTGAGACTGTTGAATTAACAGAATATGAAGGAACTCTTGAGTTGTCTGAATTTTTATTGGCATTTGAAGATAAGTTGTCTGAACCACAATGATTGCTGGTGTTGTATGAAGTGCTAAAGGCTACTCCAACACATTGGTGGGACATCCATAATAAGTTGATAACTGGATGGTCACAGTGTCAAAGATTGATGATAGTTTCCTTTGGCGACATAGATTAGTACCACACTGGAAGGTAGGGTGGATGAAATAACCCTGGAGATCACCTGATCGAGTGTAAGACCTTGTGCGCATCACAACCAAAGGACGAGTTAGTACATGCCTTTATCCACACATTGGATGAGACTCCATGATCATGGTATGTATTAGCCAAGTTGCATAGAGAGATTACTACTTGGGAGGATTTTATGGTATGTTTCACTCATATCTTCAGTTTCACGGATACCAATCCAGCTATTCATAATGCACTGTAACACATATGTGATGTTGTTCTGAAGGTGGTTCCAGTTGCATATCCCATGGATCCACATGAGAAATTTTTGATGCAGTCGATGATGGAATGCTATAATGTGACTGTGGGAGCTGAGGATGGTGATGATATATGGAATATCAATATTCCAAAAACAGAAGAGAGTCGGGATGTCACAACACCTGACATTCCGATGGATCCAATGAATCATCCATTAAAAATAAGGAAGGTCAAAATTGGGATGGAGGAGAACCCAAAGTTTACAAATGTTGGGGACTACTGACCATGGAAAATATCACATATCTATTGCATGAATTCCAATATTTGTTTCCTATCAAGTTCTTTGAGATGAAAGGAATATTGGGAGATATTGGAGAGTTGAAGATCCCATTGAAACAACCATATTTCCTAAATCTGCGACACAAGGAGAGGGTCAAAGCTGAGCTCAAGACAATGCTAGATGCTTCAATAATAGAGCCGGTTGAACAATCGAAATGGATCAGTACTATGGTGGTCCAATATAAGAAGACAAGTGAGGTTCAGATTCATATCAACCTTAGAAAATTGAATGATGCATGTGTGCATGATCCATTTTTGACACCATTCATTGATGAGGTGCTAGAAGGAGTGGGCTGTCAAGAAATGTATTCCTTCTCGTATGGATTTTCTGGCTATCACCAGATCAGGATTGAAAAAGGGGATCCCATAAGACAACAATTGTTACTGATGGGGTTGCTTTTAGTGCACTATGATGTCAATTGGGTCGAAGAATGCGCCTGCGGTATTCTCCAGGGTTATTGTCGTCGAATTCAAGGATTTTATTCAAAAGTTTTTGCAAGTTTATATGGATGACTAGACAGTTTATGAATTGATTGGGGACCATCTAGAAAACTTACGATTGATGGTGGAGCAATTTCGACAACATCAGATCACGCTGAACTCAAAGAATTATATTTTCTGCACACCTTTTGGGATGTTGTCGGGGCACATTTTTTGCAATCAAGGACTATTAGTTGACCCTGTAAAGATTGCGTTGATTCTGAGCTTGTCTCTTCCTACAAATTTGAAGAAACTAAGAGCGACGCTGGTGCACATAGGATACTACCGTAAGTTATTTCGTGGTTATGCTGCGATCAGAGCTCCTATGGAAAGGTTGTTGAAGAAGGATGTGGTATTTGTATCAAGTCAGGAATGTCAGGACAACTTTGAGATGCTGAAGGCCAAGATGGATTCCACACCAATACTAGATTTTCCTGATTGGAACAAGGAGTTCCATGTCCATGTGGATGCATTTTCAATTATGCTGGGAGTGGTGCTGGAACAACTGCGGTAAGATATCTTGATCACTCGATTTCTTTAGCTAGTTGGAAGTTGTCATCTGCAGAGAGAAATTATATTACCACACAAAGGGAAGGTCTTGCGATGGTATATGCATTACAAAAAATTTTCCTTACCTATAAGGTGGTCACTTCAAGATGTTCACAGACCATTTTACTTTGAAATACCTGGTCAATAAGCCTATGTTGTGGGTGAAGATATGTTTTTGGCTACTTCTTTTTCAGGAGTTTTATTTGGAGATAATTGTGAAGATGGGTCGCTTAAATGCTGTCCCAAATCATTTATCCCAAATTGAGACAGGTGAGGAACCAACAAACATTGAAGATGGTTTGTCGGATGCGCAACTATTCAGAATTGGAATGGTTGATAACTACTACGAACAAATAATTCAGTTTTTGGTGATGGGAACAACAACATAGGATCTTACTACAAGTCAGAAGAAGTAGTTGGTTGTCAAGGCCGTGGATTTTTAGTTGATTACTAGACAACTCTATAATATTGAAATAGATGAAATCTTAAGGCAATGTGTCCTACCACATGAACAAGGTCAAATATTGGCATAGGCACATGTGGGAGTTTTCGGTGGACACTATGGAGGTCGTACTACTACCAGGAAGGTTCTCCGTGCACAGATTTGGTGGCTGAATCTCCATACTGATGCGACAAACTCTGCGTAGATTTGCGATGTCTGTCAAAGAACTGGGAAACTGTTAAGGGGGGATGAGATGCCACTAGTACCTCAGGTGACGTTGCAACCATTTGATAAATGGGATATGTATTTTTTGGGATTGATTAACCCACCTGGGAAGAGAATCGGTGTGTGGTACATAATTATAGTGATAGACTATTTTACAAGATGGGAGGAGGCTGCACCTGTTGTAGATTGTACCACTGTTACAACAACAAGGTTAATGTTTGACAACATTGTCACTCGCTTTGGGTGCCCAAGGATATTGACGAGAGACTAGGGGAGTCACTTCATCAATCACATAGTCAACGCATTGATAGAGGAGATTTAGATAAAGCATAAGAAGAGTACATTGTATCATCCACAAGAAAATGGGACAATGTTGGAATTCAAAAAGGTATTGGATCTTGCGCTTACAAAGATGTGTAATGCAAACCATGATGATTGGGATTTGAATGTTACAGTAGTTTTGTGGGCATATCGCACCACTTGAAAAATATTGACAGGACAAACACCGTTCAAATTGGTGTATGGGTAAGAGGCATTCATGGCTATGGAGTACATTGTTCCAAGTTTGCGCATAGCAGAAGTGACATGCATGGATGATGAAGCAGCACTAGAAGAAATCCTGGCACAGCTAGTGCAGCTCAAGGAATACCTCTTTGTTGCATGTTTTCATCAATGAGTTGAGAAGGATCAACAAAAATCTTGGCATTATCGAGATATTAAGAACAAACAATTTCAGCAAGGAGACATGGTCTTGACCTATGATAGCAAGTTCATGAAGCAACCAGGTAAGTTACAAATGAATTGTCTAGATCCATATCTCATTAATTCCATTACTTTAGGAGGTGCAATACAACTACAGTAGTTAGGTGGTGTGGTGTTTTCAAAGCTAGTGAACGGTAGCAGGATGAATTGCTACAAGCCGGGCCCAGAGCCATGCGATGCTTAAGGCACTGTGCGATGGAAAAAAATTGTTTCTACATGGGATGCTAGTCAGGAGGATGGCGCACTACAAGGAAGGGGATGCACAAGTAGATGAGTTAGTATCACAGTTAGGAAGTCATTCTGTGACATCCATAGGTCCACAAAAGAGTTAAATCAACAATATATTTAGCATTTAAGACAATTATCTGATGACACTCTCGGATGAGATGCATATTAATGATGAATTTTACCATTGGATTAATAGGATCACTAGCAGATTCAGGTGATTAATGCATGATTTGGTCATTATCAGGAAAAGATAATCACAATGATTTGGTCATGATGGGTGTGTGATCAACCAGGTTCTATTAGAAAGGGCTAAACACAATTGGAAGTCGCCATTGTCCAAAATGTGAATTATCGATATAGTTGTAGAGAAGAGTTGCATTAAGTTGAGTTGTGGTGATTGGGTGAGTTGCAGAGTGAAGTAAGGTTGAGTTCCCATTGAGCAATGGGGGGCACTAGTGCGGCATGCTACATGAGCAATTCACGGTTGAGATTTCCAGTGAGAGGGATTTACCAGTCATCGGAGTCACCATTGAAGAAGAAGTTGCAAGCATGCCAGTGGGATCCTCATTGGTTCCAAAGAAGAAGAGAGTGGTGCAATGCACCACATCCCCATATTAGAATAAGAGACATACTAGAACATCTGCGCGGGCATAGGAGGAGGCACCCACACATATGGTTCCATCGACTTCAGGGGTTGTGGAATCACGAGCTTACACAAGGGTGTCTGCCGTGGATATCCATGGGTATATGCCTCCCATGTGAACCGATGCAAAGCCAAAGAAGATTAAAAGGAACTGAAAATACCCAGTGAAGAGGTCGGTGATACCACATCGCATGGTATCCACCATGGCCATTGTGCTCGTGCTGATATGAATGAAGTATGATGATCACAATATGCTCGCGTCGACTGATATCATGAAGGTTCTCTATGTACCTATGGAAGCGGCTAGACACAATCCAGTATTACGCATTCCACATGACTGGGCATGAGGTTTGAAGAGATCGGGGCTATGGGATCTTATCAACATGCTGCACTTTGGGTGGTTGAATGAAGCGAATGCATGTAGGAAGCATCTCTTGGCGTGCTTCTGTGGCTGGACTGGTCGGTCGCTGTCACCATGGAAATCATTTTAGAAATTAGGGTTTCCTAAGGATGGGCCCAACCGTTCACAGTATTTCAAGGGGAAATACAATGATAAGATATTGGTCGCAACGCTGAAGAATAAATATCACTTGTAGCGTGATGGAAGGGAGTATCACGTTGACAACATAAATGATCCAGTTTTCTGCATTGTAGCACCAATTTTGGCTAGCAAGATAGTGAGATTAAACCGACCCAACCAATGTAATTCAGAGGTTATTGCATGCGAAGAGGAGTGCGTGCAAGGAGTACAGATGAACTAGTTGTTGTTTTTAATGAACCAGTTGGCGGATGATGCATTGGAAGTCTAGGTAAGGCAACAGTCATTCACATACAGTTGATTGCGCTCGTGGCTTGCATGGAGCTAGAATATTATCAAGCGATGGATGTGGATGCAGTAAAGGTTTTCAAGGGGGAACACTACCATAACCTTTGGTGGGTGAAGAAATATGATCAAATTAAGGACTTTTCTATTCAGTTATGTATATATTGAGAAACGTTGCAGGTTGCGGCTGTGAAAATTCCATGACTATCTAAGGAGGCCATCAGGAAATTTCAGTGGATTTCTTAGTTTGTGATTAGCCCACACTCCATTCATGTGCAGGTGCAGCATGAACCAAATAAGCAGTGGTTTTCGACACCATATAAGTTGTTTGATGCAAGCCTAGAGACAATTGTTGATGATTGGCCTACATCCTAGAGAGAACCTGTCAACATAGAGGAAGTATTAGCAGGTCCACCAGTGGATACATCAATTGATCCTATACCTGAGCCTAACCAGCAGAGAAACCATGATTCGTATGGAGCATCATCGCGGATCCCCACTGACTTAGAATCAGAGCAAGCATTTGAAGAATCAAGAATGAACAAACAAAAGGAGAAGGGTGCAACAAGTAGCGCAACCCCAATGATTGTGGCACAGTTGAACCGTCTCATTGTGGCCATTACAAGTGCAATGCATGTGACATATGAACAGATGAAGAAGCAACATATGGATTTGGTGAGGTAAGAACTCACCTTGACTCTTTATTTGATGTAGTTATGACTAAGGAATTGAAGGCATATACTATGGAGAGGATTGGAATGATCGAAACTGGGAGGTGGATTAGGAATGTGCAAATTTCATTGCATGCGATCGAGACAAATAATGAGGTTCTTAACACCTCACTATGATAGGTAAAGGATCATTTTGCAGACATCAATGCGTTGTCGACACAGAAATTGGTGCACATGCAGAGGATCCCCAATCTAGAGTTGGAAGACAATGAAACAATTTATCAGCAATCGATTCTTATGGTCAGAGGAGAAAGAGGAGAAAGCACACCAAGAGATTGAGGCATTGTAGAAGGAACAAGAGCAACTGACAGAGGAGAAAGCGCATGTGATTAAGGTGCTAAAAAAGAAGTAGGATCTATCAACAGTGGAGAAAGAACAACTCTAGGACATCAAGGTTTGTTTGGAGAAAAAAAAATTTGATGTTTGTGAACGAGTGCCGAAAGGTGCTGCAAATGAGATGTAGATGCAAAAATGCAACGACTTGGGACAATAAATGCACAAATGGAGCGCGAAAATAATATTTGAACAGCCTAATACATCTAGAAGCACCACCAGAAAAAGTAGAGGAGAGGAAAAGCGCCATGGAGGACTTAGCAACGTAGCTGGAGGAAATGGAGCAAGAAGCAAAAAAAGTAACTGACGCGACTACACAATTTAGGGGCAATGTTGTCCAGAACGGGAAATTGGGGAAACTGACCAAGCAGTTGTAGGAGGCCAAGGGGCAGTTGGCGACATTGAAGATGCCACTTAGAGAGATTCCACCAGTTGTTTAGATCGCCAAGTCTGTGAAGATGAAGGAGTTACAATAGCACATTGTAAAGGAGAGGGATCATTAGCAGAGGAACAGTACATAGTTGGATGAGTTCCAGGACATTGGAGCGCAGCTTTCAGTCAAGGTAGTTTCTGCACTGCAAGTAGTTTAGGAATGAAAAAAGGGTGTTACTAACAAGATCATCGAGCATTAGTTGAAAGAAATTATGGAGATGGCTGAGAAGGTCAAAGAGCCAGTTAAGGAGATCACCCGGTAGTATGAGGCCTTCAAACAAAATATCAGTGAATACACCATGTCCAGCTGATGTGGCTCGAGGGAGATCCACAAGATTGTGTTAGGGGGAGATCCACAAGATTGTGTTAGGGTCCTATTGACAAGAAGTTTTGGGATAAGTTAGCTGTGGAGCATCACGAATGATGCGCAAGGTCAAATATGTCGCATAAGGTGGAAAACGACACGCAAGTTGGAATTATGATATTTTTATGTATTTTGGTCGTATTTTGTAGTTTTGGACCGCATTATGTGGATTGTGGTCGTTATTTTTTAATTTATGTTAAGAACTAGTTAGGAAGTCGGTTAAGTGGACCAACAATGTAAAGGAACAAACCTATAAGTAGATGTAGAATTAAAAGTGTTAAGCCTTCTTGGAACAAGTTTTTTAGCAACTTTAGATATCAAAGATTGTGAATGTTAGTTGAAGAACTGTTTTGGAGAATCTATGTTTTGTTGCAAAGGTTAATATGACATAACCAGGTTTAGCAGAATCATTGTGTCTTTTCTTCTTTTCTTGTTTTCCAATTTTCTGCAATCCAAATGTGAATGCAATGTGTATCTACGATATGGATATGTGAATGATGCAATGTTTCTATGCTTTAAATGATGATATATTGTTAAATTTGTTTGTGCATCAATATTTTGTTGCGATTTAGTTATGTTAATGTGATCTATTGAATGATGAAATGATTTGTTTAATGCATAATCTAAATGATTAGATATATGGAATAGTGTTGTGCTAAGTTAATAAGTAGACACATGGTCCTCCTTCATACTGTGGAAAATTGGTTCCTTTAGCTCTTCCTCGAACGTCTCGATTGTGCCTTCATTTGCTTTGCAGGTGTTGTAGGTTAGGGTAAAACCTGTCTAGGTTGGTGCTCAGCTAGATCGCGGTGGTTTGGGTCTCGATAGAGAGAAGCCCTATCGATTGGTTTTGTGTCAACAATATCATTGAAAAATTAACTAATGAACTTGAAATATATGATCAATTCCTAATTATACAAGGATATTTTCCACATGTATCTTATATTCCATATGTGTAATTAGAAGTGTTTATGAAATAAATGATGGGCTATGACATCCTAAATCAAGAGGAATGGAAGATCGTGGAGAAGCTCAAAAAGAATAAATAGAATCTACATCATTGAAGGACAAATGCAATGTTTCTTAAGGAAATGCTATTCTTTATGCGTCTCATCTCGCATCCATGTGGACTTCCAAGTGATACAAATCTATTATTTAGGCAAAGCATGTAAGTATCATTCCTAGAAGTTAGGAATTTAGTTACAAGAACTTTGTTCTAACAAATAGTTTGTTAATTTTATGCTATTGGATTTGTCTTGTATATATTTTTTATTTGGTGAATGTATTGGGGATTGGATCCCAAAGAAAAAGGCAATTGTGCAATGTATTTTTAGATATCAATATAATTTACGGAGAACATAATGACTGGAAATTTTTTTGAAACATAGATTCATGTGAATATATTTTCAATTCTGTAATCTTTCTTCATGTGTATTTGTTATCATTATCCCAGTATTTGATTAAATGTGTTTTCTTCCATTATTTGATTGAGATTAAATGGTTTGGAATTCATCTATGGTGCTCCAAATGCTTTACCACTTTTTCTTTTAAAGTAACATTAGAATTCGTCCAAAGTTTGATGCTCTAATGTAATGGATTGTTGATTCTCAATTCTACTATCATTCTACAACGAGCTCAGTGACTAAAAGAATGTTATATACCTTGCCTCTGTGTTGTTTAATCTCTATTTTCTACAACCTAAATATTATTTACCTAATGACTCCATAACCAATGGTTCCTTTCTATTTTCAACCATTTGTTAAATCCCATTATTATAAGAAATATGGCTATCATTATGGAATTTAAGAACTATTGTTGAGTGACTTTTAAGAAGACAAATTCATAAGAGATCCCCCTTTGGATCGATGAGGTTACCTTCAATTCCTAAATTTTTGTTTGAGGTTACCTTAGAAGTTTTCTCCTACAGCTAGGGAAATTTTATTGAGTGATAATAGTCATAATCACCATTGTTGTCTTCATCCTATAATCACATCATCATCAATTCCATCATCATTTTCATCAACATCATCATCATTATCACCATCATCATTGATTTCATTGTCATCATCATTACCATCATGATCATCATGATGTTTGTGATGATGAAAATGGTGACAATGATGAAAATGGCGACAATGATGATTATGACAATGATGATGAAGAAGATGATGATGATGATGGCAACCAAAATGACAATGATGATCATATAAATTTGAAATAAATGGGGTAAAAGAATGAAAGTATTGATATGTAGTGATTTACAATTTACTATAGACAATGCAAGTATGGTGGTTTGTAAAAGGCCATTGACAAACTAGAAAACAATTGAAGATGATGATCAAAATGAATATTAAGATGATGATGGTGGTGGTGGTGATGATGACAATATATTTATGTGGTTTTTATAAATGTGTGCGCGGTGTAATTTTTAATGTAGAAATTTACCTAAATTTCCATTTAAATACTATATAAATACTAAATATAAAAGAGATGATTTAAAATGAGAAAATTTAATATAGATGTGCTTTCCCATTTCTACTTTATATTATCTCAATTAAACGTAATAAAACTAATATTGATAAATATGAATAAAATATAATATCATAGTATTAGATATCATACAACTTCATATTATGGTGATAATATTCAATAATATTAATATTAAATTTGTTGATATTTATGTTAGTATATCAAATAATATGTTGGATATGCGACTATAATATATTAATAGTCACATATTAAAATTTGAATACCAAAATCATTTATTCCTTTAGCAATACTATATTAGATATAAACATTATATACTAAATTACATTTACATGAAAAATATACTAATAATCTAAGGTGTACCCATTGATGAACAATAATTTATACATTGCATCATCAATGCCAATAGAGAGAGAGAGAGAGAGAGAGAGAGAGAGAGAGAGAGAGAGAGAGAGACGAGATTTGATATTTATTCTGTATGTGTTCCTCCCTCTTTACTTCATCACCTATTGTTTCCTCTAAAGGAGAGCATGTTATAGGTCCTAATTTATGTTACATGTTCTAATTTATGGAGAGATACAAACTTTGAGCTCCATTAGTTTTTCCCTCTATCGCTACTTTAACCCTTGGAATTTCCTCAAAAGATAAGCATGTTCTAAATTTCACAACTACCTCTATGTTTCTAGAAAGTAAGGCTTCAATAGAGGGGATTGAGATGTGTCAAGAAAGAAACTTGATAATCCAAAGGACTTAAAAAAAAATATAAACCTTATAATGAAAGCAATGAAGCATAAATAAATCAACTATCTAGAGAATTAAGTGAAACGTATAGGAATCAAATCCCTATAAAGTTAGTGAGAAATTGATCGGACACACTTTGTGTCTATCATGTCCTTTACTTAATAACTAGGGTTTTACAGTGATAGGAAAAGGGATGAAATATTATCAAAGTCACATCTTAGTGATTTAACACAAAAGTAGACTTGATTTCCAATAATTAATTAGAACTACAATAATTCCAATTCTTCCATGATCCCCCCTTATTTCAGGTTGAGGAGGACTCTAAAATTATATTGCTCCAATATTTTTATCATTTTACACATCTTTACTCTTTCAAATTTTGCATAAAGTTGAGGTGTAAAATTTTTTTTTTGGACATCCAATTCATCTCAAAGGCTCTTAAGCCTTGCCACCACAATTTCTTAGAGGATTACATGAATTTGGCATGGGTTACCCCTTTTTCCTACTTTAGTGGATTCAACTATCATTCCACCATAGTTGAAGTTCTCATTGTCATTGCCATCATCATCATTGTCTTTATAGTATACTTCACTAACATCATATTTTTCATAATCATTGTCATAATCATTCTCATCATCATCATGTAGTCATCATACTCATCATTATCATTTCCATTCCCGTGATTCTCATTGTCATTGTCATTTTCGTCATTTCTAATTTTGGGTATAACAAGTCTAGTGAAATCAAACAAGTTTTTCAAATCTTTTGATGAAAATTATTCAGTTCATTTAAATTGCTATCTAAGTCGAAGTTGCAGACAAGCAAACTGATTAACACATCATAATGGAATTCAAAATTACAATGGAGGTTGAATCCATACTCCAAGGTACTAGCAACAAGACCCGAGGTGAATTAGATTCAATTCACCTTGATTTCAAAATGGATGGCAATTGAATTTCAACTTGATCACTAAAATATACTATTGGATTTCAATTGTTTGGAAACTCATACAAAACAAGTCGTTTCTAAAGATACAGAGGAGTCCATAATAGTCATGTGTTAGAGCCACTCCGAACTAGTTGTTCACAATCTCCCAAACAAAACAAGCTTCATTGCACCAAATGTATTATAGAGACTCAATAAAATAGATTGTCTCAAAGCAACTTCCAATGCTTTGAAATCAATTAAAGCACAAGTAATGTAAGTATAGTTTTCATCTTATTCAAATTCAAAGTAGCAAATGAATCCAATCATTTCGTGTACACAGATTTGTTGGTATAACCCTATTGAAACTATTAATCGCATATACTACAATTGGAAAACATTCCGGCAGCTAGTCTGCCAACCTACTCTTAACAAGATAACATACTAACTCTTCCTTCCTGGGCATCCTGTAATGTCAGTTCAACATTTCCTCAACACCAGAATTCTCATTGAACGTCATTAACATAACACTGACTCGCTTATCCAGAATGACAAGTAACAAATGTGTTCATAGAGAACAGCCTAAATAACTGTATCCAATTGCTCAAATTAAATCCGTTCCTATTTATTGCGTCTCAGTCTGGACTCTGTACCCAAATCCTTCAATAGAATGATGCCGAGCCTCTGCCATATCCATAAACCCCAGTCGCATTTCGATGTAAAACAGATGGATATT